>JADHKP010000056.1:85914-234786 GCA_019925385.1 Raffaelea deltoideospora | reverse complement strand
AATTTCAGTACGTATTGCTGGTTATTTGAGGTATCTTTTAGACGACCCATTATTTTTACTCCACTTCGCAGGTCTTATAGCGATTTTTCGCAGGTCTGATAGCCATTCCCTAAAAAAGCGAAGAAGAATCTCGGGCACAACGTCTACATCCACTCACCAAACTGGTTTCTCTACAGCGTCTAGTTCTCCAAAAGCAATAAAAAAACGATGCATATCTGAGGACTTCCGGTTCTCCTACGGAATTTTGGAGCCTCTTACCTTTGTTCTTTCTCCCCCCTCTCCCCCCCTCCCCCCTCTTTAAACAAAAAAAAAAAAAACCCCCCGATCACTTTGACAGCTCCGGCTTCTTTATTGCTTGCTTTATCACTCTCACACACCTTGCTACCCGCAGCATCATTTCTCTTTGAATCGAAAGAGAAACGAAGAGAAGGGGCAAAACGGACCAGAAGGGAAAGACTCGCAAAATAAACGCCCCCCTCCCCCCCCTCAAGAAGCTTCAGGGAGAAAGTAACAGCGGCCACGCCTAAACTGCCAGACAAGCCAGCAGTGTCCACCAAAGACATAATACCCCCCAACAGTCAGACACGGCACATTCAAAGAAACCCACGACGCCACTGCAACCACAGTTCGCTGTTCCCTCTTTTAACCCCTATCGGCTTGTTTTCTCCTGCCAACGGGTGTGCTATAAACCTCTCGACTAGTCGATTCTGTCTTCTCATCTCTGTGATTTGAATTCTACACCACTTGCTTACGCCACTTGGTCTCGCTGCGCAGTATCTGAGTGCTGACTGCTCTTAAAGACCTCAGTCGTCACGCTTCGACCCAGCAGTAATAGCCACAACGTTAACAGCAGCCAGTTCCTTCACCCCTACCACCCTTACCACTGCCACTGCCACTGCCACTGCCACCACTGCCACCACTGCCACCTCTACCATCACTACTACCATTGTCACCGCTGCTTCCTCTTTCATCTCGTCTGCTACCTTGACCACCCTTACCACAAGCAACGGCTACGGTGGCAGAAGCGAATCCCACGTAGCCCGATCCACCTCTCCCACCAAAGGCAACAACAATATCGAGAAAGGAAAACCAGCATTTAGGCCACTTACGAGTACTACACGGTCTACTGCGTGTACTCCTCCCAATCCAAACTATACTTGCTCTTCCCTCTGCTTATATATATATATATATATATATTTATGTATATATATATATATATCTTTGTGTATCTGTTGATTGGATCGTCTTGTCTTGTCTGTTTACTGTACTTCTTGTTTACTACCTATCTCCAACCTTTCCACCACTCCCATTAAACGCAGCTTGCCTTTTCCTATCGGCCGCTTTCTCCAGCTTTCCTGAATCTATGCAAGCCTAACCTAACACACCCCCTCTCCCCTCGTCTACTCCCCGGATCCCAACATTCTCCCACTTTATCTTTTTCTTTTCTTATGGTTTCTGGTACGGTTTGTTTTGGTTCTTGTCGTCTTCTTCTTTTCAAGACGACTGGACGCTTCTATAATCTTCGATATTGGAGCCGCAGCAGCCAGCTTGTCCCTATTTCCACAATGTGCACCAATATCCCTTTCTCTTCCTGACCTCCCTTGCCTCTTTTGCCTCTTTGAACAAGTCTGTCGTCTTTCTTCGCTTCTTCCTGCCTTTGTCTTGAGTTTTATTTGTTTATTCGGCCTTTTTCCCCCCCCTTTCCCTCCGGCTCCGACTTTCCGGCCGTCATCAAAATTCTTGACCATAATACACCATAACCGTGTCTTTTGAGACTTCAAATAGTTCAGCACCACTTAACAACAAAACGTCCTTCCTATCCGAGGATATTTTTTCATTGTTTTGTGGCTGAGCTGCAGGTGGCACGGCTCTTGCAGCAGCAGTCCTTATTTGGACTCTTAACAGTCAGCTTGACACCCGCAAGTTTCGACAGGACTCGGCAGGACTCGCGCCGCACGCGCCCAAACCGCCCACCCAACGTGTCTTAATCGGAACAGGAGGCTTTGAGCCCATACTGTTAAAGTATAATGTTTTAGCAAGGCCTGCGATCAGACGCCCGTGTCAAAGGATGCATCCAGCTCCGAATCTTGTCGAAGCACCTCCGTCGAGAGATGAGCCGCGACAATCTCAGCCGCGGCCCATGTCGGCCGATTCAACCGGCACGGAGCAGCAGCATCAAACACCGTCGACGCCGTCGTCTCCACCTATCAGGAAGGACACCGCTTCGTCTACATCCACGGCAGCGACTCTCATGACGGTTGAAACCGGAGGTGGCGAAACTCCCTATAGTGCGAGTGAATCCTCCTCTCCAGGCTTTGCGCCACAGAGCATCTTTTCTGTCAGGGATGGCGCCGATCTGGCCAATCCTCCTCGCCGGCCTAGCCGTCGCCGTACAGGTCCGCTCTCTGCTTCTCAGCGAGAGAAAGCGGCGCTAATTCGGAAACTGGGTGCTTGCATCGACTGCAGGCGTCGGAGAGTTGCTGTGAGTATCTCTTTTTTTTTTTTTTTTTTTTTTTTTTCTTTTCTTTCTTTTGTTTACCTTTGCCTCCTTAGTCAATATCGTGATCCTTTTTTGTTCTTGGTCGGGCCCTCGTCAAAGAAAACAAGCTGCTCTCACCACAGCAATGAGTAAAGATTCTTACCGATTTGCAGTGCCATCCAAATCACCACAACATGAGCTGGGAAGACGCAGTACGCAGATACAAGAATCACAGTCCGACGAGAGAGTATGCTCCTCTTGCGGGCCACGCCCTCGGCCCATCACACGCACCGACTGCACCCTTCACACCAGACTCGCGAGAAATGGACGTGGACAGCAACACGACTCCGACGCCGGGAACACCACGGCGGACACAGGCACCGCAGCAGCAGCCGCTGCCGGTGCAGATGGCCACCCAGGCCAAGCCTCTGCCACCGGCACTGCCATTGCCGTCTTCAGGCCGACTTTCCATCGGCAGTGATTCGCGTCTGCGAACGCCGTTGCCGTCGGGCCGCAACCTGGAGAAACTTGCATCGGCCGTTTTACCCGGAATCGACAGTCTCTCTGGCGATTTGCAAAGTGCTACTGCACGCATTATCAACAGCTCCAATCCATATCGGAGCCGCTACGACGATGTGCACGCCATGCTGCTGCTTTGGTCGACAGAGCCTGACAGCGAGGTTCGCAGCGCCGTGGGCGAGCTGGCCGTCTTGTTGGAGAGCAAATACGGCTATGCAGTCGAAATCGTCAACATTCCGGCAAGCGCGCAGCAGAGCCCGTATCGATGGCTGTTGCAAACCATTACAGACTTTGTCAACGACAGAGACCTCCGTGAGACGCTAAAGATCGTATACTATGCTGGCTGCAGCTATCTTGATGCCAATCGTGAGATGGTGCTATCCAGGTAGGCGGCCCATTGATTATCGTTGTCTGGAAGGGCAAAAAAAAAAAAAGAAAAAAAAAGAAAAAAAAAAGGCAAACCAGACAAGCAAAAACAAGCCAAAAATGCGAACCGTCTGGGAAAAACCGGTGGAGGAAACGACCACAAAGAACACTCCAAGAGGACTAACCTATTTTTGTGAACCATCTATAGCACGACAAACAGGACCTTTGCAGCACCAGCCATACGCTGGAGTGGCATCCAGCAAGTCCTGGAAGATGCGCGTTCGGACACGCTGATCCTCATGGACGCAGCTTTCTATCCGTGCTCCAAGATGACGCGACAGGAAGGAGTTCTTGAGCTGATTTCAGCGTCTGCGGGCGAGGATCCCAGCAACAGTCTTGGCCGGACTGCTTTCACAAAGGCCTTGATTGAAGAATTAGACACGCGTCTCAGCCAAAAGTTTCGGGGGTCTCTGGCGGCACTGACGGCCAGCGAGCTGCACGTCCGACTGATGTCGAATTATCCGCGGCTGCTGCATGACCGCAGTCCTGAGCGCGAGCTCGTGACAAGCCGGCCTTCTCCGCTGCATATCCAGATGTCGTCAAACCCCCGACTGCCGTCAATCCTGCTGGCTCCTGCACGGAGGCCGCCACGACCGCCGAGCCCAGAGGCGACGCCGCTGGGCACACAGCTGAATCTCACAGTGCGGCTGGCAGATGGCGGCGGCATAGACAAGGCCGGCTGGATGGAGTGGATGCGGCTCCTCCCCGACGGCGTTCGTGAAGTCAAGTGCGAGAGCCCGTTTCGCAACACGTTCCGATGACCCGATAGAACCGATGATTCGATGCCTTGATGACTCATTGACTACACAACACGGGGCGGAAATGACTTACTGTCGTCTGTTCCCTCCTCCCCCTTTCCTCTATATGCTGGTTTCTATATATATTTTTTTTGGTTTTATTCTCTGTCTTTCCTACTCATATCTCATATCTTATTTCTCATTTCTCATTTATGGAAACATGGTTATTCTTCAACAACGCAACGGTATACTGTTTTTTTTGGCTTCTGGCTGCATGTGTATTGGGAACAAATGGGAAGGAAAAGCGAAAGGCGGGTTATTATGCTCAACACGAGGCGATTGCACCAACCCCCCCCCCATGCTGACATGCCAAAATCAAACAAGAAGCGAAAACCAAATCCAACGGCGATCAATGTTTTAATACGTTCTGGCCTCTAGCTTTCTTCTAGATGTGCTTTGCTTTACTTTTGATGTTTCAGTTTTGTTTTTTTTTTATTGTTATTATTTTTTGGATGTTTTCTTTCTTTTCGTCCCTATTCCTAATGCCCTGTTTGAATTTCCATCGCTATTGCCTTTTCTCTTTTTTTTTTTTTTTGTTTATCCCATCTCCAACTGAGCACTGCATCCGGCACAGGACAAACTTGGAGGCACAGAGACAGCGAAGTGGTGACGGGCAGCTTTTTTGAAAAGTGACAAATGATGGCTCAAGTACGACACTGCTGAGACGATGGGGAAGTGTTTTACTATATTATTTATGATACCATACTGAAATTTTTTACTATTTCTTTAAAATGCGCCGCCACAGGTTTATTTTTTTTCAACCTCCCTTTTTGACACCTCGAAGACAGAGCCATTTTTTCCCCTTTGGAGATTGACATTAGTGTCTTTCAAAGGGAGGTAGCTTCCAAAGAAAGAAGACTTCGTCGCGAAAGCCATGGCGCGAGTGATGTTCTTTTAACAGCACTCGGAACAATTTGACGAGTCTTCTAACGAGAGAAATCGCCTAGACCTGTCCGCTTGGAAGTGCACGAGGCCGGTGAGACTCGGCACCTTGTCAGAGTTGTAGGACCTGGCTGTGTGTGTGTTGTGTCTGGTGTTGCTTTGGTTGTACTCTTGAGTTCTGGTGCCTTTCATTCAGAGAGACAAGCGACGACTGGTGAGCATCGAGTAGCGAGCAGCGAGCAACGAGTATCGAGTGTCGAGTGTCGAGCGTCGAGCGTCGAGCAACGAGTGTCGAGCATCGAGCAACGAGCATCGAGCGTCGAGCGTTGAGAGCAAACGCAAATGCTGGCATACTGACGAGGCGGGTGCAATGCTTTTGTCGTCAAGCACCAAGACTCGCTTTCCACGCTGTGGTAGAAATATGGAGTCTCCCGGCATGCTCGTCCCGATGGACTCCTCTTGGGAAAATCTGCTCTGTCCCTCCCCCAAATCACAGAACGGCATACAACAGCACCGAGACGGCCGAGGCCACCGCGACAGAGACAGACCGGGGGCCCAGGCCGTGGGCCGATGTGGCGGACAGGAAGCCCGGGGCGGCGGCGGACGTGGAGGCGTTTGCGGCCAGGTTGGCGATCTGGAAGGGCGGCTCGTAGGGGCCGGTGGCGGTGGTGTTGAGGGTGCCGTCCCAGCAGTACTTGTCGAAGCAGGACTGGCAGGTGGCCGGCACCGAGACGTTGGAGCGGTGGAAGCTGCGGGCGAGGACGGCACAGGCGAGACAGGCGGGCCAGTCGGCGCTGACGGAGCCGTTGCCCTGGGTGGCGGCGTTGAAGCCGTTCTGGATGATGGCGTTGCGCAGGTCGAGCGAGTAGCTGGGGGTGAAGGTGGAGACGTTGCTGTAGGCGGTGTAGGGGGCGTTGGGCAGGTAGACGACGAGGGGCGGCAGGGCCTGGCCGGCGGCGAGCGAGAAGTTGGCGGCGTCGCAGCCGAAAAAGGTGGGGTGCTGGTTGAGGCCCAGGTTGACAAAGGTGTTGTCGTCGGGCACGGGCGGGAACAGGGTGCCGTTGGCGAGGTCGGCGTGGCGCACGGAGCGGTCGTAGGTGGCGCGCAGGGCCGTGCCGTTGGGCCAGTTGTAGTCGGTGTCGGCGGACGAGTCGACGGCGACGACGACGTCGACGGCGCGCAGCGGCTGCAGCAGCGGCCACAGCGGCAGGTTCTGCAGGTCCTCGCCGCCGTCGACGAGCGTCAGCTGCGACGCCGCGGCAAACGGGTTGGTGGCCGGCCGGTAGTGCAGAAACGGATTCGGCACCCACTGGGCAATGTCGTTTTGGTCGTCGCCCAGGTCGCGCAGCAGGTCGTCGATCAGGTTGATGACAAAGTCCGGGATGTTGCCGTCGGTGGCGTTGGTCAGGTTCGTCAGCAGGAACTCGTTGAAGAGGGTCGAGGACGTGCCCATGACATAGCCGAACTGGTCGAGGCCCTCGACGCAGCGGCCCGACGCCGCCACGGCGCCGTCGCTGAAGTTGGAGCCCAGGAAGCGCGTCGGCACAAAGCCGTAGATGGTGGGGTCCCACGTGCCCATCTCAAAGGCGTTGAACTCGAACACGGTGGCGTTGAGCGACACCGCCGTCGTGCCCGGCGCGCGGCTGTCGGCCACCAGGATGGGAAAGGGCGTCTGGCCCTGGGCAAAGTTGTCGGTGCGCGCAATCGACGAGAAGGTGTAGTCCAGGCCGCCGTCCGGCGCGTTGATCAGCTGGTACGACAGCGCCCGGCCCCAGTAGTCGGTCAGCGACGTCTCAAAGCCGGCATCTGCCTTGGTCGACACCTGGTCGGCCACGTCGGTCCAGTAGTCGTACGTGCGCACAATCGACAGGTGCTGCTGCGTCGCGTTGACCAGCTCGCCGTTGCCGTCCAGCGTCGTCAGCTGCCGTTTGGTGGCCGTCCAGCCATGCGTGTTCTCTCGTTTCCCCATGTTCTCTCGCTTTCGCTTCGACGAAGCCGTCGTCTCCCCGTTGTGCTGCGCGTCGGCGCTGGGCCCAAAGAAAATGGAATTGTCAAAGCGCCACAGGTCCGAGTCCTCGTAGCCGTCGCGCAGAGCGACAATGGTCGAGAAGTTGTTGGCAAACATGGACCCCACCAGCCAGCCGCCGCCCGAGAGCCCGGACAGATAGGTCGACGCCTGAAGCAGCCCGGCAATGCTGCTGCCCGCCGCCGGCAGGTCCGGCGTCCGGCTGTCGGCGGCCGCCAAGAACCCGGCGCCGTTCATGAGCGCCCGGTAGCCGCCACCGGACATGGCCAGCCCGATGACCGGCACGCGCGACGACGCCTCCCGCACGTAGGCGCTGGCGTTGAAGCCGGAAATGTTGGCTGCCTCCAGAAACGACACGAGCGGGTCCAGCGTGTTGCTGCGGCGCAGGCTCAGCCAGTCCGTCTCGTTGGGCGAGAGCGTGCTGGCCGTCCGTGCCGCCGGCCGGTTGGCGGGGCAAGCCACAATGGCCGGGCTGTAGTTGCCAGAAGGGCCGTCGGGCAGAGCCCGCGCCGCAAGCGTGAGGTCGAGAGCGGCCGGCGGCGACGGTCCTGCCGCAACCGGGAGCGCCAGCAGACCGAGCAGGCCGAGCAGACAAGAGGCCTGTGGAATGGCCATGGCGGGAGAGGGAGATCAAGGGTGAGGAGTGGATATATGCGTGAGAAAATGGCACAAGATGTCGTTGATAGATGGACAGATGAATAAGAGACGAAAGTGAACGCGTAAGAGACGTAAAGTGAACCGAAGATATGGCAAGATAAATAGACAGTCTAGCTTGGCGACGAAAGTCAAGCGAGACGACGTCTTGAGCCGAGTCACCTGCGCCTTGTGCTTGTTTGCTTGTCCCTGCTTGTCGCCCTCCACAAACACACCATGAGGTGTCTTGCCCGACGGTTGCACTGGATATGCCGATGGTGACTGAGTGGTGAGATGTGTCTCGGCGGCTTGTCAGAGTCTCGGCGACGTTGCTGAAATGAGAGAGACGCAGGCGAGCCAGAGCTGGGCAGAGAAAGCAAACAAATAAAACAAAAGAGAAGAAAAAAAAGAAGAAAAAAGTAGAAAGTAACAGATGCAGAGACGGATATAAAAATACAAAAAAATGCAAAAGTGAAGATGGCAAAGATATATAAAGAAAGAAAAAGTATCAAACCCGCTCCAGGGAGTAATACTCATAATAATAGTTCGCGTCGTTGGTGTATTATGGTTTCACTTATACGAGAGGTACTCGTATTATTACCCTTATAAGCCTTTTAGCTTTTCATTTTGCCCCTTTTTCTCTCCGTTCAACATTAGCTGCATTACGGAGTGCTTGTGCGTGGATCCAATGCTCTTTGTGACGCAAGCAGACCCAAGCCACACCATTCCAAAGACCGATGGAGCAGAATGGCAGATGAAAACACCCCCAAAAGACGGTGTTTGCCTTTTCGAAAGACGGGGAGACGCGCCGTCCGTGTGGTGCCGAGGAAATGAAGACGGTGCTATTTTGGCTTAGACTGGACGGAACAGCCGGACGCTAGTGCGAGGAGGAGAACAAAGTAGTAAGATGCCAGGGCGCCTTGGCTTGGCATAAGGGATGGGCCCTCGAAAAGGATTTGATCATTTTACGAGTGCTTCGACCAAGAACCCGGTCTCTATGCTGAAGCTGACTGCGCTGACCTGCAATGAGCAACAAAATCAGGTGAGATGACCTGCAATGAGCAACAAAATTCAGGTGAGATGACCTGCAATCGAGAGCAGAGGAAGGGAACGAAACCAAAAGACAAAAAAAAACCCTTTTCAATATACTGTGTTTTCACACGTAATCGCCTTTTCGAAGTACTTGTGGCTAGGCGTCTTTTTTTCGGTAGGATTTAAGGCTGACGGGATTGTTCGGGCTCTTGTCGGTTTCCGCTGGTTTTCCAAGCTTCGCACGATGCATCTCTTTCAGGACATTGCGAGTACGAAGCTTTTTTTAGGCAGAAGAGCAGAAGATCAAGTCTACCAGCATCACGTCGCATTTCAAGTTAAATGCCATCTCACATTCGCTGACCACAGTCGGTATCGTCCTTCCTCTTTTGACATCAGCTGGTCAGCATCGCTCTTGCGTTTCTTTACAGTTGTCGCATGACACTTGCACGTGCTTGCGGCCAGGTGTTTAAAATGTGTAGGCATAGTGGTATTGCGATTCTCAGTAGTATTACGGCCCGTTTTACGACATGTGCGAGTACTCGTAGTCCTTGTTACTCCTTATTGTTGTAAATGAGAGTTGGCTTACGACAAGTGCATTGTGGTTTCTGAACCGGTCAGCCTTTCGACATTTTGCTAATTTACGAGTATTGCCCCGTTCTGTAGATCGATCGGGCCACACCAAAAGTGGCGCTTTTTTCATGTCATGTTTATGGAACAAAAACGGAATTGACACTTGCCGACGCCGATCCAAAGCTGAGAAAGCGATGTGAGAGTACGGAGTACGAGCAACTCATACTCGGGCGGTACGGAGTATTGAATAAAGCATAAAACTCCGTACTTGTACGGGGTTGAATGGGATTGATCAAGTTGAGAACATTTGCCATTAAGTTCCTGGAAAGTCCTAGCATTTACATCTAGCGTTGGTTTACTGCATATTTAACAAACAGAGCAATCTTTTTTGTATGTCGTATGAATAATATGGTACGTACTCGTACTTACCTCTGTCTCGTGATCTGTTAAGTGGGCTTGATTTCTGGCGGCAAGAACCCCGTTGCCCAGCAACCATAATGTTTATCCTTGGCCAATGAACACCGGTCCACTTGCCGTTTTGGCACAGCTCCCCTGCATTGCTCCTGCTGCTTCTGCTGCTGCTGCTCCCCTTGCAGCTACCTTACTACTCGTACGTGTCTCGCGCCTGCCCGGCTCCATCTCTATCGTGCATTTTTGTTTCGCGTATTGTCTCTTCTGACGCGATTTTGCTGCAGAAACGGGATCTGGAGAGAAATCAACACATCATCACCACCAACACAGGACTCCCACGTCAACAGCTCACCTCCTCCCCCTTTGTGTTTTGTTGCCTTTGCATTTGCTTCTTTCTTTCCCGCTTGCATTAGCGTGCACCTGCTCTTTTTGCTCTTTTTTTGCTCTTTTGGCTTTTCTGCCCGTCAGCCCCATTCCTCTGTGCTTGCGTGATAGCCCCTGCCTCATCAATTAGCAACAAACTTGAAACCCAGCACACGTCTGACGCGAGAGAAGACCACGTCCACGTCCCAGCAGCAGCAGCAGCAGCAGCAGCAGCAGCCATGGACCCCCCATCTCCGCCAAAGCGCATGACGCGGTCCAGGGCCGCAGCAAAAGCAAACTCGGACGACACAGCATCGTCCTCGACAGCTTCTGCCGACGCTGGCTTGAGCTTGAAACAAACCAAATCATCCAAAGCCCCATCAAAAGCCAAAGCCTCCAGCCGCATAGTCTCCTCGACAGCTTCCTCCTTCTCCACGTCCTCCTCGACAGCGGCCGGCCAGAGAAGGCTTGCTGTGCCGGAAGACCTTGCAAGCGACAGCGACGAAGACGAGCTCGGCCTCGACATGCCCCCGCAGCAGCAGCAACATCAACAGCAACAGCAACAGCCAGCAATGACGAGCAAAACCACCCGCACGGGCCGCGGACGGCCCAAGAAGACAGCGACGAGCACTGCTGCAACGGCCGACGAATCCGAGCCCGCACCTCCACCTCCTCGGGCGGGAACGCGCGGCCGTCCAAAGAAGACTGCACCTGCTGCTGCCGAGCAGCCTCTCCGGCCATCAACGGCGCGGGCAGCCTCTACGAGTACGACCAAAGCAGCATCCCGACCCAAGAAGTCTGCGGCTGCCGTGGCCGCCGCCCCCCCTGAAGAAGATGCCGCCGCCGACGATTCTGGGCCCGATGAGACCGCTGCTGCAGCAACCCGAAGAATGGCCAAGTCGACTCGTGCCCGTTCGGCATCGTCAACAGCAACATCCAGCACGATTGCGTCCGCTGCTGCCGCCGCCGCCACCACCGTGCCCACCATTGCGGTTCGAACCGCGTCGTCTACTGCGGCCAAGACTGCCAAGGTCGCCAGCAGGAAGACGGTCACGTTTGAAGAGCCAGAGAAGGAAAATATTGCCCCGCGACCGCCGTCGGCCAAGGCCAAGACAGCCACGTCTGCAGCTGCCACCGCAGCCGCAGCCACGAAATCGTCGCAAGCATCGGCATCGGCGGGTGGCCTGCGTGCCAAGCCCGTGCGTCGCCCGGCAACAAGCTCTGCTGCCACTGCTGGCCGACCAGCTCGAGCCGCGTCCACGTCCGCGTCAACGTCGGCGACACGCTCTGCAACCAGAAAGATTGCTGGTGCCACCACCGCCGGCGAGTCGGCTGGTGCCATTGTGGCCAATGCGACCTCTGGTCCCAGTGCAGACAAAACCTCCGCCAAGACGTCGCCTCTCAGCCCTAAGAAGGTCACCCAGGTGCGCTTGGCTCGCGACATGGAGGTGGAGTCTGAGGACGAGCTTGGCTGTATGGACGTCAAGCCTTTCATGCGGAGTCCTTCCAAACCGGCTCTGGCGACGACCGCTCGTGTGAAAAAACCCGCCGATGCTGGTGCTCCAGCGCCCGCGATCTTCGGAAGCGGCAGCAACAACAACAACACAACCGTTGCAACGGCGGCAGTCTTGCCGATGGAGCCGCCTGTGGGCCTGCTGGCCAGCCCTGCACGCCGACCACCACCCTCGCCTGCGAAAGAAGGCCTTGTGGCCTCTCCCGTGCGCAGATTCGAAGGCCTCAAGCCGCTGCTGGAGTCCGGCGCCCCAGCATCGACGGCGAACCCGACGACAACCAAGCCGTCGCTGCTTCTGTCTCCCGCAAAACGCTTCCCAGCACCACCAAAAGCCCACAACGGCGGCCTTGATGCGTCCGCCATGCGTTCGCCCCTTAAAGCCTCTCTGCTGCAGACACCCGCCAAGCGCCCTGTGTCATCATCGACCGCAAAAGCTGCTATTCTGCTGCATCGGCAAGACGCCGCCAAGCATCTTGCTGCTGGAGATGACACCAGTGCCGTTGTGCCTGTCGGCGAAGAAACGTCACCAGGCACATCGGCTGCAGCCAAGGATGAAGAGTCAGAGTCTCTGACTCGCATGATCGAGGACATGGCGGCCGACGCCGCTGATGCCCTGCTTGGATCGCCGTCCCGCCAGCCTTCGTCCGGCCGCCGCCTGGCCGAGCGCCCGCACGCAGCCGACCGAGAAAGAGACGATACGGAGAACGCCGCCGACCCATGCGAACCTGCGTATGATAACATCCTGTCGCCAGGCGACCCAATGGACATTGACGCCTCTATCGTGGGCGCAGCCACAATAACGGTGATGGCTTCGCCGAAGTCGCAACACTCAGGGCTGGCTTCGCAGCCGCCGGCGGTGGCAATGGGCGGCGTCTTTGGCCTCCGCGACGAGGACCTGGTATATTGTGATGCTGATTCGGAGTCAGACGATGATAGTACGACCCAGCTGCGCATGGGCCGCAACGCGCTCTCTCCGCTTCAAGTTACGAGTAGTATGCCATCGACACCGGCCGCGACTGCCAATGACAGCGCCGCGAAAACGCCTGCTAGCCGGCGGCCCCGCGAGAGCTTGGCCAACCACAGCACCGTGGCAAAGCGCCTTAGAAGGGGCGGGGAGTTCGGGTTTACGCCGCTGGCCGAACAGCTGCAGCAGTGGAGAGCACACAGTCCGTCGAAAACAGAGGCCACGCCCACGGCAGTGCAAAGCGGTGGAGATGGCGCTGCCGGGGTTGCTGGGGCGGCGGAAGATGTCAGCGATGGTGAAAAAGCACCAAACGGAGCAGCGGAAGAGAGCTCAGCTGCAGCTCTGGCGGCTCCGACTCCAGCTCCAGCCCAGCCCCAAGAAGCAGAGGCTACTTTGCCCGGCGTGTCTGAGGCCAACGCCACGCCAGACTTGTTTGAAAGCACCACAGCCGATCAAATGTCTGTGCCAGTCGAAGAGACGGATCTGCCTCCCGTGTTCGATAACATCCCCATCACGCAAGAAGATCTGGAGCTGGCCGAGGAGGCCAACGACATGTCGCTCATGGAGGCAGAGCAGATCGAGGAGCGGATCCGAAGGCCGAGCAGCCCCGACGACTCTGTCTCAGAGAACGGACAGGAATACGGCGATGAAAATGCCATACCCATCGACCCAGTTCTTCTGCAGCAGAGTGCGCCGCCGCCACCCGCAGCGGGCTTGTCTTTGCATTCTTCACATTCCTCGCCCGCTGTTCCGCCGGTGACTCCGCAGCGCATTCTGACACGCACGGTGCATACGGTCACGTCCAAAGTGCCGCTGAAGCCGGCAGACGAGTCCACGCCGCGCTCGCCGACACGGCGACGAAGCGTCAGCGTGGTTTCACGGCTGCCCACGTCGGTGCGGCGAAGCAGCAGAGTCAGGAGCGCAGACAGCGACGGAGATGGAAGTGGAAATGGCAGCGGCAGTGCCTGTGGCGTCGTTCGAAGCGCAACCGTGATTTCTTATTCGCCCACCAAGCGAGACCGGCGGCGGCAGTCGTTTGGCGTGTTCGCAGGTGGGAGCGACAGGGACGAGGAAAGCGAAAGGGCCGGCAAGGACAGCGGGCCAGAGGGCGAGGACGATAACGGCAACAGCCCAGCATCGGCTCCGGCGTCGGCTCCGGCGACGCCAGCCAAGTCTGTGAATGAAGCCTGGTCGACGGCAGGCACGCCGGCACAGACGCCTCGGCGGGACGTGGATCCAGGACTGTTGCGCGGTGCCGTTGTGTTTGTGGACGTGCACACAACCGAGGGAGCGGATGCTAGCGGCATCTTTGTGGAGCTGTTGACGCAGATGGGTGCCCGGTGTGTTAAGAACTGGTCGTGGAACCCAAGCAGTCCGCCGGCGGCGGCGGCGGCGGCAGGGTCGTCGTCGTCGTCGATCAAAATCGGCATCACACACGTTGTTTTCAAGGATGGTGGCAAGCGCACGCTGGAAAAGGTGCGCGAGAGCGGCGGCGTCGTGCAGTGTGTGGGCGTCAGCTGGGTTCTTGAGTAAGTATTGCTTGAAGTTTTGACTTGTTCTCTCGATTTTTTCACACAGACACACACTCTCTCTCTCTTTCTGCCAGAGACTAACCTCTTCAGCTGCGAGAGGGAGAACCGGTGGCTCGACGAGGCGCCTTACTACATTGACACGCGCATGGTGCCTCGAGGCGGAGCGCGGCGGCGCAAGAGCATGGAGCCGCAGGCGCTGGCCAACATGAACGGCATGATAGTGTCTACGCCGTCGCGGCAGACGGTGTCGGGGTCGTACGACCGCGGCTGCTTCACGGCTCCCAGCACGCCGATGACGCCAACAAACCGGCGCGAGAGCACGCTCTGGGTTCGCATGCCGGAGAGAGACGGCGACGGCGACGGCGACGATGACGGCGACGGTGAGGCCGATGCCTACGGCGAGCCGGATTGGGATATGGCCGGCATGCTGACGCCGGTGCCGAAGACGCCGGCGCCGGAGGCGATTGCGCGGTTTGCCGCCAGCCTGGCGCCGGCGACGCCGACGGCCGACAGCGACGACGGCATGGACGACAGCACGCTGGCGTCGATTGAGTTTCAGCAGCAGAGCAGCCGGCAGCAGCTGCTCGTGCGCACGTGTCCGCCCAAGAGCTCCAGCCAACACTACCACCATTACAACAACAACAACAGCAGCAAAAACAACAGCTACCACGAGCTAGGCGCCGGGATTCTGTCGCACAAAAAGGACGAGGGCGTGATGATGCGGCTGATGGAGGCGCGGCGCAAGAGCTTGCAGTTTGCGCCGAAAGTGGCGAGTCCGCTGTCAAAGACGTGGACGTAGGGGTGTTTGCCTTGGAGATGCAGTGCATTGGTTTGGGCAGCTTGGCTGCCGGCTGTCTCAACTTCTTTTGGCTGGCACTCGATTTGGCTGTTTCTCAGATTTGGACGTTTTGGACGTTTTGGACCCGTTAATATTTTTTGGGGTGTTTTTCTTTTTTTGGACTTGTAGTCGTTTACAGGGATATCACACGGGCGGCGTCAATCAAACCTTGCAGCTCCTGTTGCTTTGGAGTGCTTTTATGTTATTCTTTTGTTCTTTTGTTCTTTTGTTCATTCTGCCATTCAATCTGGCTTTCCTTTTTTTTAATTTCTTATAAAGCCTGGACTGTTTATTTCTGCATTGGTGGCCTATGCGACGTTATCCGTGCTTGAACGATTACGCGGCATGTTTGCAGTGATTTGCTAGTCGAACTCGCTAGCTGTCGAAGAGAAGCAATAGTCGTCGTCATACGCATGTGGGCCGAAGCAAGGTCGCGGGGCTGATAAGGCCAGGATAAAGCTGCAGGCCGGCGAGGACCTGTCCGTGTCATTGGCGTGATAAGCTCTCTTTCTGTGACAGTCTTTGGCGTGATAAAGCTGTGCCTGATCGTGCTTTATTTATTCATCGGTACCTTTTTTGTGTGTGTTTTTTTTTGACCCAGAATGGTTGATTTTATAGAGTATTGGCGTTGTTGTCTTTTTTATTCTGGCTGGGCTGTTTGAGCTGTCTTTTTCGTCCCAAGCCTGTAACCCAAGCCTGTAAGAGATCATGGCGGGAACGAGCTTTCTTCGGCTGGCCGTCTTATGGCTGGCTGTGGTGTCTCAAGTGACTGTTGCCGGGGCCGCGGGCAGGGAGACGGCTGAGAGGGCGCAGGTTCTGCTGTTTGAACACGGAGGCAGCGACCCCAAGACGACGACGACGACGACGACCTCGACGACCACGACGACGACAAAAACAAAGCACGGCGCCGATGGCGGCCGGCACGAGAGTGGTGGCCGGCTCAACTTCTCGTCGACGGCGCCGCATTTGTTTGCGTCGGCCTATGGGCTGTTGCAGCAATGGTCCAACACGCTCTTCCCCAACGGGCACTCGATTGCTGCGTGCACCATTCCCGCCTATACGCTGCTGTACCACGGGCGACTGGAGGAAGAGGAGGAGGAGGAGGAGGACGGGGACGGGGAGGGAAAGGGGCCGACAGCGCCGGCGAGCCCCGAGTGGCTGGCGTTTGACATTGAGATGGCGTACGGCATCATGGGTTCGACGCGGCGCTCGTGGATGCTGTCGTACCAGACGACGCGGGCGGTGCGCTGTGTGTACTTTGACGGCGAGTCGGCGGCGCTGATGGGGCTTGGCCAGCTGGACACGCAGATGCTGGTGCTGTACGGCAACGTGACGGGGCCGGTGCGTGAGGGCAGGGGCGGACTCGGCGCCGAGTACGCGCGGGCGCGCGGCCTGTGCGACTGGCTGGCGGAGGCGGGGCTGCGGGGGCGCGGCTGGGGCTACGAGGGCATTGTCCGGATGAATGCCGGGTTTGAGCTGATCTGGTGCGACTTTCTCAGCGACAGCCTGCGACTGCTGAGCCGGCTGAACGTGACGGCGCCTTTGGAGGGGGAGGAGGAGGGGGGGGAGGGGAGCAATGGCGACGAGGAGGAGGAGGAGGACGAGGCCGACGAAGACGGGGCCGACGAGGACGAGGGCGACAAGGACGAGGCCGACGAGGACGAAGAGGCTGGGAATGACGATGGCAAGGACAGCAAGGCTGCCGACCAGAGCTTCTACAGCCTGCCGCCGGTTCCGACGCGCAGCGACCGATCGGCAGACCCGACATCGCCACCGCTGCCGCCCAACTGGCGGCGCGACCGCAGCCGCGAGCCCTTTCTGCAGTCGCAGGGCTGGGGCTGGTTTGAGAGCGCCACGTGGCACTACGGCGCGTCGCGGGCCGGGCCGGGCGCCGGCGAGACGCGGGTGCGCATCGACGCCTGTGCCGTGCTGTCGTTCTATGCGCCGCGTTTTGCCGCCGGGCCGCTGGCACAGGCGCGCATGGCGGCCGAGCAGGCCCGGCTCAACCTGACGGCCGACGGCAGCTGGGACGAGCCCCGGGAGGAGGAGGAGGAGCAGCAGCAGCAAGAGCAGCAGCAGACCGGCCGGCCGGCCCAGCGGCGGGCGGCGCTGGCGCAGCTGGCTCGCCGCCGACGGCTGCACCACCTGGGCGATGCCAGCCGCGAGGAGGCGGCAGCCATGCGCTCGGGCGTGGAACAGGCGCTGGGCCGGCTGCTGGACCGGGACGGAGTCCGGAGCGGGGCCGGAGAGGCAGAAAATCAGCACGCACACCCAGCCGCGGCCGCGACGACGACCAAAGGCCCGTGCTCGGGGGCCGAGTGGACACTGATGCTGGCCGAGATTGTGCAGCGGACGGGGCGGCATCTGAAGACGATGGAAAAGCTGCTGGCCGGCGTGCCGAGGGGGGGTGGCGATGACGACGAGACGAGCAAAGACAGAAACAGCAAGAGCAGCAAGAACAGCAAGAACAGCAAGAACAGCAACAGCTACAACAGCAACAACACCACTATGCGCGAATGGCTGCACCAGGTGCGTGCGCAGAGCCATATGTTCCTCGTTGGCTATCTGGAATATCCGCCGACGACGGCATCGACGACGAAAGAGGCCGAAAGAGTTGACCCAGCCGACACAGCCGACCCAGCCGACCCAGCCGACCCCTGGCGGCCTGGCTCGGCCCTCTTCCAGCGCACGCTGGCGCTGTGCCGCTACCGCTACACTCGCCTGCTGGTGCCGGACGAAGGCGGCCGGACGACGGCGGTCTTGTCGCCCGAAGAAGAAGACCTGCGCTGGGCGGTCGAGGAGACGTACGGCACGGTGTGCAGCGAGCTGGTGGGCATTGGCTTTGACGTGGAGCGCGTGTGGGCTGCGCGGTATGGTGGTGGTGGAGGGGGGAGTGACGGCGATGCTCGCGGCCGCAAGAGCAAAGCTGCGGCTGCGGCTGCTCGCAGTAAGGTCCCGGCCACCGCTGCCACCGCCGCCACCGCCGCCACCGCCGCCGTGCCTGCGGCGGAGTGGGCTGACCGGCTGGCGCGGCTGCTGGCGTGGTTGGGCTGGGAAGGCGAGTTTGTCGGCTGTTCGCGCGTGTGCGACTGGAACGAGCGGTGTTTCATTCCCATGTGGCCGCTGATGGGCAGCCGGCAGGGGCCAGGCGGAGGCCATGGTGGCCATGGAGGCCATGGAGGCCGGGGAGGTCGGGGAGGCCGGGGAGGCTACGGCTATGGGCCGGGGTTCGACGGCAACGGCACACACGGGCCATGGCCGGAGAGGCCGGGCAACGGCTCGGCCGGCGGGCCCGGAGGACCAGGCTTTGGCTTTCCGCGCAGTCCGGCAATGATGGGCGACGAGACGGACCTGTGGGAGCCCAAGTGCGTGGAAGCAAGGTACATCATGGATGTGTGAGGCTTTCGTAAGACGGTACGTGAATGCTGCAAGAATCTGTCACATTGCTTCAGAGATTCGTATATGTACATGGCTGACTGAGATGGACAGCTGAAGAAGAGCCGACAGAAAGCAGGCCGACAGAAAGCAGGCCGACAGAAAGCAGGCCGACAGAAAGCAGGCCGACAGAAAGCAGGCCGACAGAAGGCATATCCGACAAAAAGCAGAGCCGACAAAAGCAGAGCCAAAGCAGAACCGACAGAAAGCAGAACCTAGACACAGCCTAGACGACAGAAGCAGACAGAAACAGATTCTGACCAGGCCAAACAGAAGCAGAGCCAAGTGGAAACAAGGCCTGGCATACATACACCCCATCAATGCGTCTGCCTGCACTTCAATGCTTCCGTGTACGTTGCTTCAATCTTTCCAGCGCACAGCATCTGCCGGCTCTCCTCCCAACAGTGGCTCTCCTCCCAACAACCTCCACCCAACCCACGGCTCATGCAGCCGCCACAAATGCTCTCAGCGCCGTGACGGCATCACCGTCGTGCTGTTTGAGCAGGTCGGTCGCCTTGGCTTTGGTCAGTTCCAGCTCGTCGACCTGGCAAGTTAGCATGAGATCAGACTTGGCCAAACGGCCCTCAATTCGGAAAAAAGTGGCAAACAGGCCCTCTTCGTCTTCGAACCATTTCAAGCCAACCCACCACCCCACCACACGCCTCTCGTCTCATCTCACCGACCCGTCCCTCTCAGCCTCTCAGCCACCTTTGTCCCCCTCAGCCAACCATCTCAAAACTCACCAGCAAGGCCACATCGGCTGCATCTATTTTTACTTTCTTTGGCGGTGCCGCTGCTGCTTTGGCGCTCGTCGCCGCCGTGCTGCTGCTGTTTGCGTCGCCGCCGCCGCTCTTGCTCGCCGCCGCGGCGGCGCCCGATGCCGCCGCTGCGCCCACGCCAAGGTTCTTCATGGCCTTGTTGATGGCGTCCAGGTCGATGTGCTTGCTGCCCTTGCTGGC
The DNA here is from genome assembly GCA_019925385.1 of Raffaelea deltoideospora. NCBI lineage: Eukaryota > Fungi > Ascomycota > Sordariomycetes > Ophiostomatales > Ophiostomataceae > Raffaelea > Raffaelea deltoideospora. Next base: position 215,407 of record JADHKP010000056.1, on the reverse strand, counting down.
TGCCGCGCTGCTGCTGCTGGCGTCGTCGTCGAGCGAGGCCATGGCGGCCGCGGCCTTGCGGTCCTCGGCCGTCTTGGCCTTGGAGCCGACATCGTCGTCGAGGTCGGCGTCGGCAGATGAAGTCATGGCGATGGCGGTTATCCTGGTGACGAGCCTGAAAGATGTGGAAAAGAGACGATGTGTGTGTGTGTTGAGTTGGGAGTTTTTTTAACTCTTTTATTTTTGGTTGTCCCGCTTGTCGCAAGGCAGGCACACCCCCGCGCCCCACTTGCTTACTTAAGGTTGCACGCCACAGCCTGCTGAAATTGGCGCTTGTGATTGGTCAGGTGGCATTGAAAGAAAAAAAAGGGCTGCCGGCGTGATCAAAGGGCACAGAACAATGGACAACAGGTTTGGCCCCAGTATGTCCTTTGTGCATTTCCAACGGAACTCGTGAAACGAACCGGTGAAGCCAGGTGTCTTTGCTTTCTGCGTTGCCGTGTGCCGCAAGTGTGGGGTGAAATCGTGAATCTGGTTTGACGGGAACTCAACCACTGTCTCTGACTCATTTCATCTGACTCTGGCTTTCACGACAGTGGCTTTCACAACACTTGGCCGTTTGGAACTCTAGCCCTCGTCGTTCTATCATTTTTTGCTTGCCACCTTCCCTCTTCTTGTTTCTTCTTCTCCATCTCTCTATCCCCCCATGGACCCCACGTGGACACCGAGCTCGTGGAGGAGCAAGCCGATCCGGCAGAGCCCGGAGTACGAGGACGCGGCGGCGGTGACGCGGGCGACGGCGGAGCTGCGGCGGCTGCCGCCGCTGGTGCACGCGCGGGAGATTGTGCGGCTGCGGCAGCACCTGGCGGCGGTGGCGGCGGGCGAGGCGTTTCTGCTGCAGGGGGGCGACTGTGCAGAGCTGTTTGACTACTGCGAGGCGGGGGCGATCGAGAGCAAGATCAAGCTGCTGCTGCAGATGAGCCTGGTGCTGATCTGGGGCGCGGACAAGCGGGTGGTGCGGATTGGGCGCATGGCGGGGCAATATGCGAAGCCGCGGTCGAGCCCGCGCGAGGCGGTGCCGGGAGGCCCGCCGGGGGCGACGGTGCCGTCGTTCCGGGGCGACATTCTCAACGGGCACGCGCTGAGCGAGCGGGCGCTGGACCCGGCGCGGCTGGTGCGCGCCTACCACCACTCGGCGGCCACGCTCAACTACGTGCGCACGGCGCTGGGCTCGGGCGGCATCGCCGACCTGCACCGGCCGCTCGACTGGGGACTCGGGCACGTGCGCGACCCGGCGCTCAAGGCCAAGTACTCCGAGGCCGTGCGCTTCCTGACCGACATGCTGCGCTTCATGCACACGATTGGCGCCGACAAGAACGACAAGCTCGACACGGTCGATCTGTACACCAGCCACGAGGGCCTCGTGCTCGAGTACGAAGAGCCGCTGGTGCGGTTGCTGGAGGATCCGGAGAGAGCGGCACAGGGCGGGCAGAGCGAGAGAGACCACCACCACAGCCACCACAACGACTCCACCAACGACTCCACCAACGACACCACCCCCCCTCCGTCCCAGGCCTACTTTGCCACGTCGGCGCACTTCCTCTGGATCGGCGACCGGACGCGGCAGGTCGACGGCGCGCACGTGGAGTTTTTCCGCGGCGTGGCCAACCCCGTGGGCGTCAAGGTGGGCCCGTCGACGCCGCCGGCCGACCTGCTGGCGCTGCTGCGCCGGCTCAACCCGCAGCGCGCGCCCGGCAAGGTCACGCTGATCACGCGCTACGGGGCCGGTCACGTGCGCAAATTGCTGCCGGCGCACATCCGCGCCGTCGAGGGCAGCGAGTACCGCCGCTGCGTCGTCTGGCAGTGCGACCCCATGCACGGCAACACCCAGACGACGGCCGGCGGCGTCAAGACGCGCCACTTTGCCGACATTGTCGCCGAGCTGCAGGCCACGCTCGACGTGCACGCCCAGGAGGGCAGCTATCTGGGCGGCGTGCATCTCGAGCTGACCGGCGACGCTGTCACCGAGTGCCTCGGCGGCAGCGAGGGCCTCGACGAGGACGACCTGTCGACAAACTACACCAGCTTCTGCGACCCGCGCCTCAACGAGAAGCAGGCGCTTGAGATGGCCTTTCTCATTGCCGACCACTACCGGAGGGAGCGTGGACACGGGGTGGTGTGATGGGGGTGGCTGGCGTTGGCAGCTGGAGTTGGCAGTAGGAGTTGGCAGTGGAAGCTGGCGTTGGCGGCTGGAGTTGGCAGCTGGCGTTGGCAGGAGGCAGGTGACAGTTGGCAGTGGAAGCTGGCGCTGGCAGATGGCAGTGGATAGCTGGCGCTGGCAGCTGGAGTTGGCAGCTGGCGTTGGGAGCTGGAGTTGGCAGCTGGAGTTGGCAGCTGGATTTGGCAGCTGGCGTTGACAGCTGGAACATGGTACTGCCATGTGACGTGACAACACCGCCAGCTGACGACTTGTGCCAGCTGTCTGACAGCTGACGATATCACAAGCTGGGTGGCAGCTGGCAGCCAGCTGTCACAAACGACGATTGTTGACAGTGTTGTCTAAGCTGTCAGCTGCCAGCGACACTGCCAGCTGTCACTGAGCTGCCAGCTGTCACATTTACCGTGAGCAGGGTCAAGACTGTTGTCCTACTGTTGTCCTACTGCTGTCACTGCTGTTATCGTTGGTATTTCGTTCTTGTCATCGCAGTATCAGCTCTTGATCACGCTGTCGCTGCACCAGGCACTTGTCTTGGCAAAAGACTCTAAAAGAACTTTTAAGACTCTCAAGTCCTCTTTAACTTTGAGAATAAAACAAAACAGTTTTCATTGCTCTTGATTGTCTGTAGCCTGTCCATCTTTTTTCTCTTTTTTCCGCCCATTGCTCGCCACCATCTCTTTCCTTTCGCCTTCGGCCACCATCTACCTCGCCGTAATCGACTGTGCTCCCTCAAAGGCATCGCCCGGCTCCAGCGTCTGCCACCCGACCACGGCTCCCGGCTCGACACAGAGCATCTGCCGGTAGCCCGTCTTGGGCGCAAAGTCGTCCATGGCCTTGGCCCGCTCTGTCCACGGATTCCACAGCACCACGTCCGGCAGGTTGTCGCGCTCGATCTCGAACCGCGGCGCGCCCTTCTCCAGCACCGCCACCGGCGCCGCCGCGCCCGCCGCCGGGCTGTACAGGCGGTCCGTCTCGCCCGTGATCGCCACCAGGCGCGCCGTCTCCGTCTTCCGGCTGAAGCCGCTCGTCTTGTCCATAAACGGCGCGCCTTCGAGCCCCGTCACCTGCACGTCGGCAATGTCCTGGAGCAGTTAGCTTTGAAGTAAACTGAAAGAGCAAACGCAAATCGTAACTGAAGAATAAAACGCAGCCAAAACACCCACATTCACCCGCAGGTACGTGTGCAGCAGCACCTGAAAATCAAACGGCTGGCTGCCGTCGTTGGTCACCACAATGCTGGTCGTCAGCCGGCCCGGCTCCAGCGTGACGCTGTACAGCAGCCCAAAGTCAAACGGCCACAGCGCCCGCAGCTTGGGGTCCGCCGACGCCGACGACAGGCCAAAGTCCAGCTGAACGCTGCTGTCGGGCGCTGCGCGGCCGCCAAACGCCTTGCCGGCGGCCACGCTGCCGCTGCGGCTGCGGCCCACCGAGACCGCCGCGCCGCTGCCGCCGCTGCCGCTGCCGCTGCCGCCGGCGCTGCTGCCGCCGCCCTCCGACGTCGACTTTCCCAGAAACTCCCAGCGCGACGTGCGTGCCAGCCCGTGCTGCGGCAGCTTCGCCGCCGCCGTATCGCTGGCTCCCTGCCCAAACACCGGAAACACCACCGGCACGCCGCCCCGCACCGCCTTGCTGCCGTCCAGCACTGCACTCTCGCTCAGCCACAGCCGCTCCGCCCCGTCCGCCGCCTTCCACGAAAGCACCGTCGCCCCGCAGAGATGCACCTCCACCGACTCGCCCGACGGCAGCGCCGCCGTCACCCGGTCGCCCACCAGCTCCACACGCGCCTGCGGCGGCATCGCCGGCGTCGCCGACAGAGCACTCGGACGGTTGCGGCGGTCCATCGTAGGGGGAAAGAGAGCCAGACAAGTTTCTCGACCTTTCTCTGTAGCCTGCGAGTTCGCAAATATAGCACAATGACGACGCTGGCAGTCTTTCTGAAGTCTTTCTGGCAGTCTTTCTCGAATCCACTCGCTCGTTGATGCTTGTCCACTCTCAAATGCAGACACTCTTGTACTGGACGGGGAGACACAAAAACAAAAAGTGAAGTGAAGTGAAGTGAAGGGCCTGACAGTCTCTTCCTACAAAAAACCCAAAAGCGGGGCTGCTCAATGCTCCGGAAATGTCACCGTCACACAACTGGTGCGGGGCACCGTCGCCTGCTGAAACGGGCAGCTACGCCCCACGCGCTCTTTCCACTACTGTCTGTAACAGCTGGTTGAAACAGAGAGAAGGAGCTCCGGGTAACGAAAGACCCCAATACGGCAGTCTGCCTCTACAATTGTAGACTCCATTTCATGCTATGCAGTAATGCAGTATTATTGCTCCCTAAATATACCCCTTCCATATATATATAAGACATGCTAAAAGCGTAATAAAAAAAACCTAAAAAACCGTGTCTGGAATAATGATAGTGCCGGTCACCCTGTCTATCATGCTGAGCATCTCAAGTGCCAGTCACCCTGTCTATCATGCTGAGCATCTCACGTCCCATACCTCACACCCATACCTCACACCCATACCTCACACCCCACTTTCTCTCCCTCGTCGCTCTGCATCGTACAGCTCCCGCTTGACATCCATGCACACGTCCTCGATTTCGTGCACTTCGTCCCGCGACAGCGCCACTGTCCGCAGCAGCTTCAGGCTGTCTTTCAGCTTTGTCAGAATCGTCTCTAGCCGCGCCTTCTTGCTTGGCCGCTCCTCCCTCTCCTCTGCTCTCGCTGCCTCTGTTGTCTGCGCCGACTCCACAGCCTCTGCTGCTCTTCGGCCCCGTTTGTTATGGGCCTCCAGCTCAAGCTCCAACTGTGACCGAACTTCGCGCTCCTCCAGCACTGGCCCGTCCGCCGAAAGTCTTTCTGTAAGCTCGTCGATTTTTGTGGAAGCTGTGGCCTCTGCCACCTCTGCGGCCTCTGCCACCTCTGCAGCCTCTGCGGCCTCTGCAGCCTCTGTAGCGACCATCCGTTCCCCCACTTCGACGCCACCCTTCTTGGGCGTGCCTGTCGTGCTGCGTCTCCCACCAGCCACCACAGGCTCGATGCTGCTGTTTCGATGACCGTTGCGTCCCGACCGCCGCGTCTGCCGACCGCTGGTGAGCGCCGCCGCCGCCGCCGTCGCAGCCGCCGCCGCCGTCTTGCTTTCGTTTTGTTCCGCTAGAGAAAGGCTATCCCGCTTCCGCTTCCGTGTTGTCCGCCGCTGCGGCTGCACGGGAGAGCTCTGTTGCGAAGAGCCATGTCGCCGTCCTCCCGCCATAGCGTCCAGATCTTCCGTCACGTCCTCGGTCGCGTCCTCGGTCGCGTCCTCGTCGCCCGTCACAACCATGATACAGTCCAGCACGCGCCCACTTTCGCCGTCGTCGCCATTGATTCTGCTGCCACTACTGGCTTTCGCTGCCGCCACCGGCGATGACAGCGTCCGCCGCTCATCCATCTCCACAGCAAGTCGCAGCATGCTGTGCTCCACACCGTCGCTGATCGCAAACGAATTGTCCCTGCTGTTGCTGCGCGTCAGGAACGGCGTCGCCACTGCCATCCGCTTGATGCGGACGCCGCTCGACAAGCTGCGCACCGGGCTTGACTGCGTCACTCCCGCCTGGTGGCTGTAAGCTGCCCTCGGCGCCTGGCCTTGCCGCGAACCACTCGACTTGGACGCCGGAGCGGCCTGTCCATACAACTCGGGAGGCGAACTAGATAGCGCCATCGCCGGTGGGGAAGACGCCTGTTCAGAAGAGACTGGGCAATCCCGTCGAGGCGTAGATGGGTCAACACCGCTTTCCACCTTCACTTCCGGCACCTGGCCTGCAGCCGAAGTTGAAGCCGCAGCAGTTGAAGCCGCAGTTGAAGCCGAAGCCGAAGCTGGAGCCAAAACCGAAGCCGGAGCCGGAGCCGGAGCATCGTCCATAACAACGTCCTCGCTCTCGCAAAGACCTGAAGCCGCGCTGATCTGGGGATCGGGCTGCTGTGACGCTTCAACCGATCCTGCCGGGCCTGTTGTTGACAGTTCGACCCTGCTCTCCACCTCCACCTCCACCGCGCATACTCGCCGCCCCTCTGCCTCTGTACTCTCTGTAGTCGGCTCGCCGCCGCCGCCGCTCTCACCGACAACGCCCACCACGCCGCCGCCCTCAAGACTCAGCTCTGGCTCGGGAATCGTGTGTCGCGCTGCAATAGGCGAGCCCGACAGCGGCGATGACGATAGCTGCCAGTCATCCATCAAAATACTGCTGCTGCTTCTGCTGCTGCGCAACGACATCTCCAGCAGCAGCGGGTAGCGTCGCGGTTCCGGCGGCGACGACGGCGGGTCGTTGTCAGTCACCGCAATGTCCAATGCATGTCCACGTCGAGGCGTAGGTGTCGACGCAATAAAGTCATCTCCCGAAAAGCTCGCCGCCGCTCCACTGCGTCTGCTTGGCAACACTGGCGGCTCTGGCGTTGCTGCCCGGATGCGTTCCGGCAGTTCCACATCGTCGTGCCCCAACGGCGACGACGGCTCCTCTTCTTGAACCTGTTCCTGTTCCTGCTCCTGCTCCTCCAGCTGCTGCCGCTCTGGCTCCTCCTGCCGCTCCTGCCGCTCCTGCCGCTCCTGCCGCTCCTGGTGATCTTGAAGCCCAGGGTGCTCTTGAGGCTCCTGGTGCTCTTGAAGCTCCTGCTGGTCCTGCTGACTGCCCTCGCCTGCTGCCAGCTGCAGCTGCCGCTGTTGACCCTGGATATCCGCCCCTGCGCTTTGGTCGTCTCCGGATTTGCCATCCTCTAAACTTTCGACCTGCGGCAGCGGTGCTCGTGTCGAGGATCGTGACGGAAGGCTCTTGACTGCAGAAAGGTCCCTCGGACTCGAGCTCATCAAGTCGGGGTACAGTGCCCCCGTCTCCCGCTGCCGCTCCCTCACCTCGCGCTGCCTTTCTGTGAGAGCCTGTGACTCTTCGTCGTAATCGCCTGCCGCTCCGACCGCCGCGGGCGCATGGCTCTCTTCGTTCGTACCTCCTCCTGCCGATAGCGCACCAGCGTCGCCACTGCGGTTCGACGCAAACAACGTGGCTGCATCGATTGCCGTAAACTCGATCTGCGAGTCATCGTGCCGTAGCCTCGCCGGCTGGCCGGTCGCAGCTGCCTTGTTGCCTCTCCTGGCACTCGGCTTTTTGTCGCCAATGGCAGTGCTATTGATGGAGGACGGCGTTGTCGCACTGAGAGGAACCACCGGGGACGAGTGTCGCGCAGCCGATGGCGAAGCTGCAAGCGGTGGCCGCATGGGAAAGGAGGCCAAGGAAGACGTCTTTGGCTTGGGCGTCGTGATCTCGCGCTGGACATACGGAAGCGGCGAAAGACTGCTGAAGGCGGTGCCCAGGTCTTCCTCTTGTGAGTCAATGAACATGGGCTGGTGTCCCCCCCCGCCCGTGGATCCCAGGTTAGTCCCGTCCAATCCAGCAATGGTACAGCCGACAGACGGCTGAAGGTCCGCAAGAACGGCTTTGAGGGCTTCGGGAATGGATATGGCGCCGACGTGCCCGCTCAACACTCCGTTCCACATCACAAGGGAGCGGTTTACAATCTGCCTGTGCGTGCTGGAGAATGCAGCAACGAAAAGCGTTTCGAGAGTTTCCACAGGCAACGTGCCTGACTCGCACGTGCGCTCAAATTGCGCGCAGAGACTGTTCCATACCAGTTGCGTCTGTGTCCTTTGTTAGCACTGGCTAGGCTCTGTATGCTATCTCCTCTCCCACCCCGTCCCGTGTAGTGGTCAACTTACAGAGTCCGCGGCGGGAAAACGGCCGCCTAGCTTCTTCTGGTCATCTTGCACCCAGCAAGCCAAGCCGCTCTGGATGGCAGCCACAGCCCTAGTGAAGAGCTGTGCATTGGTTCTGGTTAAAAAGCCAGCCAATTCTTTGAGAAGCGCACCGGCAACATCAACGTTCCTATTGTTTTGGGCGGCGTCGAACTCGGCATATCTCTCTGAAAGAGTAGAGCTGACCATCTTGTAAAGGTGATCAAATGGATCAAAGGTTGAGGACGGCGGCCCAGAGGCTGCAATAGCAGGGCCCCAGAGACGCCGCTTTGCCGAATCGACGGCTTGACGATCGCGAGGGTGAGACGCCAAAGACACCAGCTCGACCACGGCAAGGGAAGCGGTCGGCGATAGCTGGGCGGCGGTTGCGGTGGGCGCAGTGCTCATGCTCATCATGTTGGTGATAGTCTTTGCGAGGGGCTCCAGAACGCACATAGCCACGCCAGCGTCCCCGCTCTTGTCCAGTGCCTCTTTGCAGACAATATCCAAAAACGCTTGCCAGCGAGACCAAGGCAGTCTTGGAGCGGAGCGAAGACCGCGGTCCAAAACGCGCACAAGATCCCTAAGATATGGCCCGGCTGGACTCGAATCACCACTCCCCAGTGAAGATATCATGTGATACGATGGGTGGTGGCTGTGGCTGCTGCTGCTGTTGCCGCTTCCAATGATGGAGGACCCGCTTTCGTTGGCTGTACCTCGACTTCGCATGGTGCTCAGCGCAGTCGATATTGCAGACGCAGCGACCTGCCAGGGTCCGTACGGACAAACGGCGTCTTTGGGCATCATGTTGACCATGTCAAGGGCTAGGTTAATGCTGCCGTTCTGGGATCTGGCGGAGAAGAATGGCGTGAAGACGGAGTGCAAAAAGTCGGTAAAGGCGTCGTCGTCTTGAAGACCTGGCGGCAAGGTGAAGAGAATCGAAAAGAGGTGGTGAAGCGGAGAGCTGGCAGCGGTGCGGCGGCTGCCAACTCGGTGAGACGGGGTGGCTACCGGAACAAACAAATTGCGCTCGTCCCTCGCCAGCTGTTTCTCGGTAAAAGGGAGCAGCTCCAGACGCTCGATCATCGTGAGAAGAAAAACTCGCGCTGCAGCCAGAAACTGGGCAGCCGCAAAGCTTTGCTCTTGTGTTTCTGTGTTGCCGCTATTTTTAGCACCGACATCAGCAGGAGCAGCCGCCGATGCAGCCGCCGATGCAGTCGCAGGTGCAGATGCAGCGGCATCCACACCCACACCAGCCGTAGTATCATTCCCACCACGTGTGGACAATGACGGAACGCCGCGTGTCCACAGTTTGACGAGCAGAGATAGAGCGTGGCCGACGAACGCAGCTGTTTCCGTAGATACTTTCACCTCCTTGGCGGCAGCTATGGCAACAGCGCTGACGACGGCCTGCCAGAGCATATGAACGGCGCTTCTCTGCTTGGCCAAGTCGAGGAAGCCGCGCTCAAGAATGGGGCCCACCAAGGCGAAGACGCGGTCGGGATTGCGGCGAACCCATTTGACATCGATGGCTGGCAAGTCTTCAGGCAGGGCAACAAGGCTCTTGGTAATGCGGTCCTCGGTCCAGGGCCGTGATGGGGTGTGGCTGATGAGACCAGTCAGAATAGCACTCGCGGTGGCAACTTGGCTGGCCTTGCGCTCGTCGTTGCTGGCGTCTTCGACTGGCACGTGAGGCTGCTGCGGCTGCTGCTGCTGCTGCTGCTGCGGTTGCTGCTCCAGCAGCTGGAGCACGACAGCCTTGACGCTGATGTCCCACACACTGTCGATGAGGGACGGGTCTGCATTCGGGCGCATGGCATAGTAGAAGAAATTGCAAGTGCATCCGAGGACGATGCGGCGCAGCTCGTCGATGGGTTTGCGGTTGCCTTTGCGACGCAGCTGGGAGACCAGAGCCTGGGTGAGGACGGTGAGCATTTTGGTGGAGGGCGGGCGCTTTTCGCGCAAAACGGCATAGGAGAAGCGGCTCCAGGCGTAGTTGGCCTCCTGCTTGGTCCGGAAATCGCTGCTGTTGAAGCACCCCTGCAGGATGAGCAGCCACGGCATGAAGTAGTCCCACTTCTCCATGCCGCGAAGAAAGAGAGTGAGAACGGACCAGACCTGTGGCACAAAGGGCGACTCGTCCTTGATTTTGGACATGGCACGCAGGCGGTTGGCATAGTATTCGAAATACCTCAGCTTCTCCGAGTCAGAGTCAACGGTCGTCTGGAGGAGCTCCATGGCGCGCTGCGAGACAGACCGTTCATGGCCAATGGCAAAGCCGGCCTCGAGCCCGAGACAGATGGTGGGGCTGCGGACGGACGGGATGGGGCTGAGCAGGTCAGTGAAGACGTCGGACAGCCAGTCCAGGTGCACGGCCATCAAAGCCTTGTGGTTGCGGACGAGGCTCCGGTAGATGTAGGTGCGCAGGATGATGGTGTTCTTGCTCTCCATGTGTTCGGGCATGTTGTGCAAGGCGGCGACAAGGCGGCCAAGGCGGTCCGACGTCATGATCTTGGCCGGGAAGCTCTGGATGCCGGCGACGCGCATCAGCGTGCGCAGCACGTCGCGAGGCGCGTCGGCAGCCTCAAAGGCGCGGATGCAGTGCTCGATGACAAAAACAGCAAAGTCGGCCGGTACGGTGGAGGCGATGGCGGGAAAGCGCAGAAAGGTGTTGAGCAGATCCAGCGCAGCAATGGCCAGAGGAGCGTCGAGAGCGGCGGGTGCGTTGGGGTCGGCAGGGTTGGGGGCCTTGGCGGTGATGTCCCGCTGGATGCTCTGGGTGAAGAAAGACATCATGCCCTGAAGGGCGATGCGGTCGGGAAGGTTGTCGGAGATGCGGAGCGCGCGGACAAGCATGGTGTAAGCGTCCAGCTTGGAGTCGCGGTCGGAGCCGGCCAGCTGCTGGGCCGCAGAGTTGAGCATGCTGGCGACGTTTGCAGGGCCTTGTGGGAGGGCAGGTTCGTAGGTCGTAACTTTGAGTATGGATTTTGGCGGTCGGCCGGCCGATGAAGACGGAGGCAATGGAGGCAAGGCAGTGGCAGACGTGGGCGTAGCCAACGACGTCGTGTTCGTGAATGTGGTGGCAGCAGCACCAGCTCCAGCAGCTCCAGCAGCTCCAGCTCCAACTCCAGCTCCAACACCAGCGCCGGCGACGGGAGAGAGGCGGCCGTTGTTGGAAATGTCGTCATACACGGGGGCTTCTTTGTACTCTGCACAAGCCAGAAACTCGACCTTCTTTCGGCGAGCAGAGCTGCCGACGCTGTCGGTTTTTCGAGACGAAGGCAGAGAAGACGGCGGCGAAGAGCGGACGGCGGGCGGCGTCTGCAGGCTGGAATACGGGTTGGGGCCGAGAGAGCGGTTTCCGAGGAGAGCGGGCTTCAGAGGGCCGTCAGACTCATGGCTGGTTTCGCGAGGCGGCGTTGGTGGTCGTGCTGGTAAGGATTCAAAAAGCCTTGTGGCAACGGCAACCGTTTCTGTTGAGCCCATTCCGAAGGACGAGAAGAGTGAATGAGAAAGAGGAGGAAGAAACGAGAGCCGACAAAAAAAAAAGTCGAAAAGGAGGAAGCAATGAGCTTTCAGAGCCGCTGGGAGCTGGCGTGGTCGTGGCAGTATTCTCGACGATTACTGCCCTGTCTGTGACGGAAGCATATCCAGAGACAAGTTGAGAAGTGGCAATTCGCTCTGAAAGAGTTGGTCTGGCCGGCAATACTCCCAAAGATGTGACGGTCAAACCAAGAAAAGACAAAAGAACAGGACAGAATAAAAAAACCACAGAGCGCAATATATGCAAGCAAAAAGCAGCGCGAAAGACCGAAAAAAAGAGAACCGACGTCAAAAGAAAGACACGAGAGAGCAGCACAGAACAAAGAGACGATAAAAAGCAAATGCAGGAAATTGACGGGAAATTGAAGAGAGACGGAGAGACACAACAACGAGATGAGGACACGAAAGAAGAAGAGAGAAGAAAACACAACATAAAAGAAACAAGAAGGGATCGAGAAAAAGTCGGGCTGGGCAGAAGAGGACATGGACTGGCGGAAGGTGCAAAGGAGAGGGTTGCGGCTGCCCGGCCTTTTGCAAGAGCGCCGATGTCTCGCTCTAAAGTGCCTTGGAGACGCGACTCGAGTCGCGTTTTATTACTGTACTTTGCAGTGTTCTCGTGGCGCCAATTTACGCGAACACGGGGGCAACTGGCGCGCTGTGGCTGGGCTGGTCACAGTGTGTGGAAATAGGACTGTATACGGCACTGTACGACGTACTCCGTACTCCGTACTCCGTACTCGTATCCTTATTATCAGTGCTGGCGGGTGGGGGCCGTTGGGGCTTGGCAGCACATGCAAGCAAGACACAACCAAGCAGATCGGCCCAAATCGGCCCAAAAGAGGCGGCACAGAGTGAAAGGCAGGAGCACAAAACGGTTGATCTCCAGCAGCAGCAGCTTAGCACTACCAGCTGGCAGAAGGCTGTGACATCAGAGTGGTCGAAGTGGCATTTCCTGCCTATCTTTGCAGTTCTGGCTCTCCAAGTCGCTGTGCCATAGAGTAGACAAATAAAAGTACGACGTATTACTCGTATTCTGCTTTCATGGACGCTGCCATGGTTCTCTTCTGTTGCTTTTCCTCTTTCCTTTTATTTTCCTCTTCCATTTTCCTCTTCCATTTTCCTCTTCCATTTTCCTCTTCCTTTTATTTTCCTCCTCTCCTTTCCCTATGCACGTAATAGGTGCTGTTTTTGCACAATTGGTAGAACAAGCATCAACCAATAAACGGCGCAAAGCAAGCTACAGCTGTTTACTCAAACGCACCCAAAAGTAGCCTGTCCTCTCTATCGGCTTTGCTGGCCTCCCATATTGCCAGTCCAAGCCCGCCCATCTCCCGTAGCGGCCTCTTGAGAGAGCCTAGGGCGAAGCCGCGAAGCCGCTGGCGTGCGTCAGCTGAGAACTAGAGGATGTGCTGGTGAGTGCTCGCCTCCATCCAACCATCAGTGAACTAAACGAAAATCCAGTCCACCAGCTCTTGGCCGATTGATTAGCCTTCAATCAGCTAAAGAATCCAGTCTACCAGCTCTTGGTCGATTGATTAGCATTCAATCCACTAAACGAATCCCAGTCCACCAAAAAAAAACAATTATACGGCGTATTTCGAGTTGCCAGCGGTGTACATCGACGGAGACGCAAGTAGTAATATTGTTTCGTTAGTTTTTATATTTGGAGGTTATTTTGAATGTTTTATTTTTTGTTCTTGCTTGTTCCCCCAACAAAGTCGGGGTTTTTGCTTTATCAAGTTCCCCTCATGGTGGAACTGTTTTAAGTTGTCCAAGGGGAAGGAAGGAAGGGGGGGGGGGGGGTGCTCGTAAGTCTTACGTCAAGGCAACCCACCCCTCTCTGCTGCCCACTAACGGTCGCTGGCGACCGCCTCACCAGCGCTACAGCCAGTCACCATGGAGAAATCACCATTTCCCCTCCTTCGCTGCCAACTCCCCAAACACGCTTAATCTGCCCTCTTGGTGCCTGCGAAAGCCGGAAAGTTGGCCAGCCTCCTCCTGCTCGCCGCCCGCTCCCTCTATTCTCTTGTGTTTTGTGCTGCGGCCTTTTCTGATTTCCTGTCGTCTTTCTGATTTCCTGCTGTCTTTCTGCACTTTTTCTATCTGCGGTATTACTCCGTCTGCGTGTCGTATCTCTTTTTTCTAGTCTTGTTTTTTTTGTTCCTTCATTTCTTGCTTCATTTCTTGCTTCTCTTTTTGCTTCTACTTGCTTCTCTTTTTGCTTCTTCTTGCTTCTCTTTTTGCTTCTTTTTGCTTCTCTTTTTGCTTCTTCTTGCTTCTCTTCTTGCTTCTCTTCTTCTCTTTTCCATCGCATCTGCTTTCTGTCGTTACTGCAACTGACACACCTCTTTGCCATATCTGAATTCGCCAGCGGACCTGGACAGGTCGGAATCCATACACACCAGGGCATTCTCCGGACCAAGTCAAAAGCCAGAAACCGCCAAAAGCCAAAAAGACTCGAAACAGGCCCCCCCCCCTCCCATCCTGGCTTGGTTCGGCTCTCGCCCTCGCTCTTCTCGGTCTTTTCTCGTCCTTTTGCTTCTCTGCCTCTCTCACCCTCTCACCCTCTCTCGCGCTCTCATCCTCTTTTTTTCGACGTTTACCATCTCTCTCTCTCTCACTCTCTCTCTATACGAGTACAGACCCTCGCCGTCTCTGAAAATCATTTCCAATTTCGTCTGTCTACACTAGACTGAGCTTGAGCCGCCTACTCCGATCTGGCGCTGCGCTAATCCTGACTCGGGGTTTTGTCGCCCACCCTGTCCTGATGGGCGCTGCCAAGTCGACCCTGGTCCTCACATCGTCGCGGCCATTTGCTTCATCGTCACGCCCACTCTGTGAAAAGCCGGCCATGGCACAAACGCTGCCACAAGATGGCCTTGTCGGCCCAGGTATGGGAATTTTGCTTTTTTTTTTTTTTTTTTTTTTTTTTTTGTAGCTGTATTACAGCAGCAAGGCTAACAGGCCCGCCAGCCAAGTTAAAAGCGGTCACCGACCTCATGGACATGCTCACGCACGACCTGGGCAAAACGCGTATGCAACCACAACGTCAGTAACTACGAGCACAGTAGCGGGTGTCTTTGCCCTTTGTGTACTCTTGCCGTGCACCGGTCGCTACACACGTGTACTGCAAAGACCAGCCTGACTGACCTGAACCTGCCGGTGTCTATAGAGCGAGACCTTGCTCTCGAAAAGCTAAAGGTGTATGGCCGGGATCCGCGAGACGCCGATCCGATTTTTACAAAAGAGGTGGGCTGTTTGTTTTTTGCCCCCTTTTCCCCATTCCGGCTTGCTTTTTTTTAACTACCCATTGGTTCTCACTGACTCCGTGCCATGAAAGGGTATCGAGACGCTCACAAGGCATGCTTTCGACAGCCCGTCGGCCACCACATGCCGCAACGCTCTGCGGTGCCTAGCCAACGCCATGCTGATAAAGCCAGAGACACGCCAAATCTTTGTCGACCTGGGATGTGCCGCAAAGGCCTGCAGCAGGCTCAAGTCGGGCGGCAGCTGGGACGACGAGTTTCTGCTCTCGCGCGTCATCTTCCTCACCACCTACGGCACCACCGTCCAGCTGCCCATTCTGATCGACCAGCTCCGCCTGGCCGACACCATTACGCAAAACCTGGTGCGCCATGCCAAGCGACTGACGACGGCTGCCGCCAAGACAAAGGCAAAGGCGGCAGCAGGGACGGCAGCGTCCACGGGAGCCACAGCATCAGCATCGGCATCGGCTGGCGCCATTGCGGACCCCATGGCCGACATGGCTCTCACCGAAACGGCCAAGCTCTTGTTCAACGTGACGCACTTCTGCAAGGATCGCGTGGCCGCTTTCACGCCGGCCATCTCTCCCATCGTCACCATGATCTGCAAGCTCGACATCCCGGCGGCGAATCCGCTCGATCCGCCACTGGGGTCCCTCGTCAACGTGCTCCTCACGCTCGATCTGGAGAGCAAGGAGGGCCGTGCCGCGCTTTTCCCGACGGGCCCGCCGGCGTCATCGGCGCCAACGGCACCAACGGCAACGACGGCAACGACGGCAACGACGGCAACGACGGCAACGAAGGCAACGACATCAACGACTTCAGCAACATCAACGGCTGCCAGTGCGCCGTCGGCCCAGACCGCCCCGAGCGACCGGCTCGTGCAGCTGCTCGAAGTGAGCCTGGCCACGTACGCAGACACAGAACTGGACCAGGTGGTGCTGCCGCTGGTGACGGCGCTGCGCAAGGTGTACGAGCTGGCGCCGTCCGAGGCGGTGCGCCCGTTTCTGCAAGCGCGACTGCTGCCGACGGCGGCCGACCGCAAGTCGGTGCTGGGCCGCGGCGACAGCCTGTCGGCAAAGCTGCTGCGCAACATGACCAATGCGATGGCGCCCGACTTCCGCAACGCCGTGTCGCATCTGCTGTTTGAGCTGTCGGACAAAGACGCCGGCAAGCTGGTGCAGAACATTGGCTACGGCTTTGCCTCGGGCTTCCTCTTCCAGAACAACATCCCCATGCCCCAGGCGGCCGCCGAGGCGATGCAGGCGGCCGGCCTTGCGACAGGCGGCCCAGACGGCAGCAGCGGTGGTGGCCGGCCCATCAACGCTGTGACGGGCCAGTATCTGGACGAAGAGACCGGTCCCGAGCTGCACCAAATGACCGACGAAGAGAAGGAGCGCGAGGCCGAGAGGCTCTTTGTTCTTTTTGAACGGTACGTCGACACGGCGGGCATGGATGGGCAGCCACAGGCAGCCATTTTGCAAGGCCTGCTCTCTCGTGGCCTGTGTTTTCGTTATTGTCCTCTTGTTTGCTGATCTGTTTGTTCTTTGTCGTCTGCTGACCCTGACCCCAACACAGTCTGAGGCGAACCGGCGTCGTGAACGTGGAGAATCCGGTGGCGCAAGCCTTGCGGGAGGGTCGTCTCGAAAAGATAGACGACAGCGACCGAGTACAAGAGCTCGACTAGGCATGAGCTGGCATGGGTTCAGCTCGCCCTCACCCTTTTTTTTTTTTTGTTCCCAGCTGTATACCGGACCCGTTGGTAATACTCGTACATTTTTGTGGGCATTTTCCGGAGGAGGCTGTTTGCGTGATTGTCTGGCATCTTTTTTGTCAATTGGATTCAGGAGCTATGGGCTGGCGGCTGCATTTTGTCCCCCCCCTTTTTTTCTGTTTTTGTTCTTGCTTTGCAAGTTGGTCTCTCTCAATGTAGTATATTCCATGATATACGACGATACACGGTGGCAAATTCATTGTACAGTTGTGCTTTTCCTCGGCTTTCCATTGACCAGCACTTGGAGCTTCTTGCTTCTTGACACCCATCTCAGGCACTGCCGACTGATGATAACAGCTGCCAACTTGGAGGACAGCTAGCCAAGTTGGAGGTAGTCCTGAAGGTACAAGTGATTCCACGGCGTATGTACATCTCTACGTTGTAGTTTCAGACAAGCATGACAAGAGAGGGCATGAAAAGTTGTGCTCCGTACTCTAAGATATCAGTGTCGGATGGATGATGACTGTCGATGTACTTTGTAGAGGTACCTGTTTGAAGGAATTCCCACTATACAATCCCCAGCCATCTTAATTACTAGCGTGGACACCCCTATTAATCAGGTCTGCCACAATGCTCGACACCTACGCCGTTTGCTCGTTATGATTTGTCAGGCTTTGCCAAACACGGCCCCAATCACAAAAGGTTGCCAGCCACGCTGAGCTCTTTGGCGGTTCGTAGGCCAAAAGGCGACAGCGGCATTGTTATCGTTTTTTTCGACCGAACAACAAAAAGCCCCGAAAAACCGCCAGCTGCCATCCATCCGGTCGACGCAGCCCTCTTTTCCCCTCGGCGGCCAAGCATTGCAAAACGCGGCATTTATAAACAAAAACAAAACAAAAAAAAAACAAAAAGTTCAAGCATGACGTCTATTTTCTCGTCTTCGTCGAGCCTCTTTTTCGGGCGTCCTCCCACCACCGGCGACGACCCACAGAAGTAAGTGTGGAGCAATGGAGCAAATGCGACGGGGAAAACAGGAGAGGGAAACACTGAAGAACAAGAGGGCAGTACGAGTACGGAGTATATACTCGTAGAGGCGGTGACGCGCAGGATCGCGGGCTTTGCTCGTGTCCGAGCAAAGCCGCAAGAGGGGAAAGGAAGAAGTGAGGAAAGAGAGGCGAGAAAAGAGCGAGGGTAACTGAAGAGAGGGCGGCGCTCAAATTGAATTGAATCGAATTGCAATCTTCAGGGCTGGCGCAACAAGAACGCGCAAGCCAAGTCGGACGCTTCAACTTTTGGCTGTTTCTTTTTTTTTTCACTCGTCTCTTTTCCTGCATTTAGCAGTCTGGCGCACCATCATCCGGTTCTAACAGCAGACAGCAACATTAGCATGCCGTACATCAGCCCCGAGCCAGCTCCGGAAATCGACCCTGCGCTGACGGACGCGGTGGCTGGCGACGCCAGCTACGGCAGCACCGGCAACAATGTGAATCCGTCGTCGCTGACGAAAAGGACGCCGACGCCGCCGGCGGCGCGGCCGGAAGAGCAGCCGAAGGAGGGCGAGGGGGCCAGTGAGGAGGGCAAAGACGGCAAAGACGGCAAAGACGGCAAAGACGGCAGAGAAGACGGCAGCCAGTTCGATGGCAACAGGGGCAACGACGACGGCAAGGGTAACGACAACGACAAAGACCACGACAAAGACAACGGCGATGCAGACGCTGGACCGCTGGTCGTGAGCGATCTGGTGTCGGCCAAAAGGAGGCGCGGGCTGAGGCAGACGGCGGCCAATGCGAAGAAGGATGCGTCCGACCCTGCAGAGGGCGCTGCAGGAGCGGCTGCAGAGGATGGCGATGGTGGCAAAGGCCGCGGCAGCGAGGCGCCTGAGCGAGGATCGGCGGAGCCGCAGCTGCTGACGGGGCGAGACAACAAGAGAAAGGCAGCGGCGGCAGCGATTGCTGGCGGCGGCGACAGCGAAGACACACAGCTTGCCAAGCGGCGGGCGCGGTCAAAGACGCCGGCGGCAGGCCCGGCGGCAGCCCCGAGACGCGAGAAAGCGCTGGAAACGCCGGTTCCGGTGCCTGTGTATGGGGCGGTTTCGTCTCCAGCGACGCTTGGCCCTGCCGACGAGGCGGCCGAAGGAGCAACAGCAGCAGCAGCAGAAAGCGAACGCAGAAGCAGAGGCCGCAGCAGCAGCAGCAGCAGCAGCAGCAGCGCTGCATCAATACCAGAGACTGCGCCTGACGCAGTTGCGACGGCGCCGCCGCCTACGGGGAAAGCGAAGCGCGGCCGGCCCAAGGGGACGCCGTCAAAGGCAGCCGGGGCAGGTCGGAAGGCCGGCCGGAAGGCCGGTGTGAAGGCCGGTGTGAAGGCCGGTCGGAAGGCCGGCACAAAAGTAGCCAGCGCAGTCAGCAAGCGGGCGCTGACGCATCGGCAGACGGCGCTGGAAAAGCAAAAGACAACGGCGGCGGCGATTCTGCCCGAGACACAGAAGAGGAGAGCAGCGGTAAGGCACAAAAAAGGAGAAAATGAGAAGAAACGGAGGAATGGGCCCTGTTTTCTGCCAACTACACGATTTGCTAACTCTTTTTTTTTTGCCGTGCAGACTCGCACGCCGTCAAAGGTGGCCACGCGGACAAGGACTGCAGGCACTGCAAGCGCCGCAAGCACGGCACAACCTGCCACAGGCGCCAGACGCGGCCGGCCGCCGGCCGCCAAGACCAGCACAGCGCCAGCGGTATCGTCTCCAGCCAAGAAAAGAGGGAGGCCCAGCACCAAGCTGGCCAACGATGGCAAAGTCAGCAAACCCAGCAAAGCCAGCAAAGCCAGCAAAGTCGGCAAAGCCAGCAAAGCCGGCAAGGCTGGCAAAGCCGGCAAGGCTGGCACGGCCGGCAGGCGGACCAGGGCCAGCAAGACGGCCGACGAGGACGAGGATGCAGACCTGTACGTGGTCGAGGCGATTGTCGACGACCGCGAGGACGGCAGCGAAACGCTGTACTACATCAAATGGAAGGGATATCCGGAGAGCCAGAACACGTGGGAGCCGCGGGCGAACCTGACGGGCTGCGGTGCCCTCTTGGAGAGGTATCTCAAAGAGAAGAAGGGGGCATAGAGGAAGGCCAGGGCTTATGCGCCGGGTTGAGGATGGGGGGAAATGACGGAGAGACACTCCATGCACCGGGCTGAGGAGGGGAGGAAGCGACCGAGAAACACAACCTAGGCACCGGGCTGAGGGGGGACAGAGGGCCAGAGTAAAAAGAAGGGAAACGGCTGCTGCGGAAAGCAGAAAATGGAAAGCTGGCGCAAGGGAATTGGGTGAAAGTAAATGCAAGTAAAAAGAACACTAATAACGGAAAGGAAGGGAAAGCTGGGCTTGGTCAAACGGTATGGGAAATATGTCTATCGGTGGCAGATGGGTGCGGGACGCTCTGGAGGTTTTTGTTTTTGGCTTTTTTATCGTTTATTTTTTTATGGTTCAGTTGTATCGTTTATTGTTTTTTTTTGTTTTTTTTTCAATCTTTTGCTTGTCTGTTTTTTGGCTCAAGCTCCAAATATAAGTGTACAATTTACTCCGTATTACAGCTATTGATGCCTTCCCTCAACATCCAAAGCAAAAGGGATATTGCTGTTAAGTGAATAACTAAAGCAGATGAGCGCTTGCCCCGCTTTTAGCTCTGCCATACGCAGATGAGGCTCGATAGCTCCTTGTGGAAGTCGCTCTGTTCGGAAGGAAGACACGGCGTCGTAACGGTGTTAAGTTGCCCTCGCCGACTGCACAACGCTCCTTCCTCTTCCGTGGCCTCACCACCTATTTATTGAAACTTCAATTCAAAAACACCAAAGTCACAACTCGACGACTGATGCTTCATTGATGCTGATCTAGTCCGCGTTAATAACTCCCCCCCGGCAGGATGAAGCCTGGAAACGGCATCTGGGCCTCTTGGAGGCAGCGAGCTGTTTTGCTGGCGGCGGCAGCCGCAGCGTGTCTCGGCTCCAGCGCCGCCGGCATCAGCAATACGATGCAACAAGCTGTCCTGGGCGACGCCAAAAACGGAGCCGACAGCAGGGCCGGCAGCAGGCCCGGCAGCGGTGTCCGAGGCAGTCCGTTTGACGACAAGTTCCGAGCACTCGTGGAAGAGACGCTGGCGGCTTGGCATGTGCCCGGCATGGCCATTGCAGTGGTGGACGGTGACCAAACCTGGACGGAGGTGAGTGGATGTTTGCACTGTTTTTCGCTTTTCGCTTTTTCCATTCTTATGCCTTTTTATGCCTTTTTCTCACTGACACACCCCAGGGCTTCGGCATTGCTGCTTTTCCAGACACGCCCGTCACGGCCGACACGCTCTTCTACACGGCCAGCACCACCAAGGCCTTTGTGGCGGCAGGCCTGTCTCTGATGATCGACAGCGGCAACTACAGCGAGCTGTCTGTGGACGGGCGGCGTGGCCCTGCCGGCTCGACCGCCCTCGACTGGTCCACGCCGTTGGCGGCCATTCTGCGAGACGATTTTGTCGTGGGCCACGATGCCTGGGCCACGGCGCATCTGACGCTGGCCGACGCGCTGTCGCACCGGACGGGGCTGGCGGCGCACGACCTGTCGCGATCGCGGCGGTACGGCGGGCCCGACGGCCCAGAGAGCCCTGGCAGCCCTGGTGGCAGCAGCAAAAGCCGCGCCCGCGACGTCACCCGCAGCCTGCGCTTTCTGCCGCTGGCCAGCGAGCCGCGCACGAGTTGGCGCTACTGCAACCTCATGTTCATTGCCGTGGCCCACGCCATCGAGACGCTGACGGGCGGCCGCTGGCTGGGCGACGTGCTGCGCGAGTGGCTGTGGGCGCCGCTGGGCATGAACGAGACGTTTTTCAGCCTAGACGACGCGCGGGCCGCGCCGCTGGTGCTGGCGCAGGGCTACTACTACGACGGGGACGGGGACGACGGGGATGACAGGAACGACGGGGATGACAGGGACGACGGCGACGCCGGCGAGGACTCCGTCGATGCAGCCACAGCTTGTCCCGACGCTTCCACCAGCTGCCCCCCCTATGTGGCCGTCCCGCACATGCCGCTGGAAGAGGTCAGCGGCGCCGGAGGCATCATCTCCTCGGTCGGCGACTACGCCAAGTGGCTGCGGTGCTGGATCGACGGACCGGCCGAAGCCGTGGCCGCATCGGCTGCGTCTGCGTCGCCGCCATCGTCCCCGCCGCCTCCTCTGCCAGCCTGCAGCGGCATCCCCCTGTCCCGCGCCGGCTTCGACGCCATCCTGGCTCCCAAAATCTTTCTCGACCAGACAGCCGCCTCGCCGGCACCCTACGACGCTCCCCTGGCCTATGCCAGCGCCTGGATGACCAGCTCCTACAAGGGCCGCCGCTTCTGGGGGCATTCCGGCGGCAGCAAGTAAGCCAGTTACCGGGCGTTTCTTCTCCCCCAAATATTGGCTAACCACAACAGCGCCTTTGGAGCCGAGGTCTACTTCTTCCCCGACGACCGCTTCGGCATTGTCCTCTTTGCCAACACGGCCATCTCGTCCAACGCCGCCGAGCTCGTCCTGCTGTGGCACCTCGTCGACAACAGATTCGCCATCCCGCCAGCAGACCGCTACGACTGGAACACGAGGTGAGTGCTGTGGCAAAAAAAACAGGACAGCTGGCCACAATCGGCAGCCGGCAGAGAACAGCAAACACCAGCGCTTCCCAGACCCGACCACAGGCCACGACAGCTGACGCAAACGCAGATTCCGCAAATCAGCTGCTCGTCGCAGGGAGTTGCTGGCCACCGCCGTCGAGCGCCTCTACCCAGACCGCGCCCGGCCCCCGCTGCCGCCCTCGCTGCCCCTTGCTGCCTACACGGGAACATACTACCATCCTGCCTACCAGAACATGACGCTGGTCTTGGCCGGCAAACGAGACTCCAGCGAGCACACGACGGCCACGACGGCCACGCCGCCCAACCCTGCCAGCGTTGTCTTCACTGCCGAGCGCCGCGACCACACGTGGCCCACGCTCTGCGAGTTTGTGCACGTGTCGGGCGAGCACTGGATCGTGTACATGGACATGCTCTACGAGCGCAGCGGCAACTTCAAGACCTACGCGCGCGCATGGTTCCAAGTCGGCGCCGACGGCAGAGCGGACACCCTCGTTGTCGAGTTCCAGGATGTGGCCGACGGTGTCATCGAGGGCGTCATACCGTTTGTGCGGATATGAAGGGGGAGAGCCGAGAGAAAAAGAGAAAAACAAGCATTGAAAAATTAGACGGCAAATAGAGGGCAAATAAACGGCAAAAGTTCTAAAGAACCCAAGGCCAAAGTTAATTTGTACGAGTACAAAATATACAGTGCCCTTGAGCTTCTGGCGTTTCAATCAAAAGGCATTAGTAACACATCTTTCTGGCAAAGCAAAAGTCTGTCGGTGAGGTCCAAAGACAAAAAAAAAGAAAAAAGCATCAGAAATTGTGATTTGTGCGTCTTGTTTCTCCACACGAAAGTTTGTAAAAAACTTCAGTTGGCCGTTCAAAGATCGTTTGATCATCACTTGCTAGGGGGAGGCGTCTGTGCAAGGAGCCTAAGCGGCGGAAAAAAGGCAATACATACCAGTGAGCTCGAGCGGATCGTGCTGGATGAGAGTTGTGGCTGTTTCTGCCCAAATGTGTTGGAGGCGGGTGCAACTTTGGGTGTCCGAAATGAGTGCAGAAAAAATCTCTTTTCAATGATATTTTGCCGTACAGCAGGCAAAAAGGCGGTCGCCAGCTTGGGCCGTGTGGCTACCCGATCGACACGGTCCTGGGCACGTCAGATTGGGCCTATGCCCAGTTCGCCTAGCAACAGCCAGGCGACGGACGAGACCTGCTGCTTTTGCCCAACCCCACCTCGTCGTGCCTGCCTGGCAAGAAGGCTATAGAAACACAAAATCTGCCCCGCCGAAACGGTGCGAGTCAACAAGCATAAAAAAAAAAAAAGAAAAGGACTAAAAGACTGGCAAAGAGCAAACGTTCTTTTTTTCTGTTTTTACTCGTACATCACCACCCACAGCATCGACAGCCAGAGGCCTTTTTCACCCCTTGCTTCTAACTCTTGTCCTTCTTCTGCTTTCTCGAAAAAAAACGACACACTCTCTCGTCAACATGGCAGGTACGCAGTGGATGCTTCTGGCTTCCTCGTCTTTTCCCCCCTCCAAACGAAGACAACACGGCGCATAACCGAAAGTCGTTGTTGGCTCTGCCTAGCCGTTCTAGCTTTGGCTCGGCAGCAACAGACGCCTGCTTTCTCTGTCTGACGTTTTCCCCGGCTTTGGCTAACATGAAACTTGGTTCTGCAGACTTCCAGGCCATCGCGGGTATGTTATTCCTTTTATCGCTCTTTTCTGTCGTTGGCTCTCGTTGGCGACACACAACTGCTGGGCTACGCGGCTGTTTTTTTTTTGTGGAAAAAGAAGAGAAAGGGGAGATATTAACTTGTCTGTGTAGACCAGTTTGTCCCTTACTACTACACCCAATTCGACACTGACCGAAGTCAGCTTGCGGGGCTCTACGTACGTCATGCAATGGGGAAGACGAGGCCACTGACTGGGGGAGGTTGGAAAGACGAGGCCACTGACTGGGAGAAGGTTGGAAAGGCGTCGTTTTCTTGGCTGCTAACCACAACTGTAGCGCGACAACTCTATGCTGACGTTTGAGTCGACTTCGGTGTTGGGCACCAAGGCCATCGTCGAGAAGCTTGCTGTAAGTTGGGGCCTACTCACGAAAAGAGCAGCAGATGAGGGAAAGGAGGGAAAGAAAGTGGATGGCTGACATTTTGTGGTGAAAAGGCTCTGCCGTTCCAAAGCGTCAAGCACCAAGTAGCCACCAAGGATGCTCAGCCGGTGGCCACGGGCGGCGTGATTGTGCTGGTGACGGGCCAGCTGCTGGTGGACGAGGAGCAGCGGCCCATGAATTTCTCGCAGGTCTTTCAGCTGCTGCAAGACGCCAACGGCTACTATGTGTACAACGACATTTTCAAGCTCATTTTCGGCTGAGCCCTTTGCTGGCGCGAGACTGGGCGACGGAAGGATGGGAGGGTGGGAGAAGGAAACAGGACGTTCGCAGAGGGTGCTTGGAAGCGGCAGTTTGAGGGGACGCTGGTGGAAAGGCGGAGGCCGAAGATGAAGCGAGTCAGCAGTGATCCTCATCTTCGGCGGTGGTCCGGCAGGAGGAGCATGTACATGTGTGTTGGGACTGCACTGACGAACGGCGGCTGGACGACAGTAGGCGAGAAATAAAAACATTCCGCATTGTTAGTGTGTACAGCGTAAGGCTACAGAGTATGTAGAATGCTTTCTTGATGTGAAGTGTAGAATGCTTTCTTCATGTGAAGGTGTAGAATGCTTTCTTGGTGCGTACAGAGTATGTAGAATGCTTTCTTGATGTGTACAGAGAAGATGTAGACATGCTTCTAGGACAAGAAAACAAAGACAACACAAAAGAGAACAGGGCCGTCTCTGCCCTCTCGATCAGTCCTCCAGAAAAGAAAAAACACTCTTGCAAAAAACGCCAAAGATGCCTGTATTATGTACATATTGTATGTTTTGTGCTTTCTGTCGCTTTTGGTCTTGCGTTCTCGTCGTCGGCTCCGTTTCCGTCAGCCTCAGGTCTCGCTGCCTCCGGTCTTTGTCTTCGGTCTTCGTCTCCGTCAACCTCAGGTCTCGCTGCCTCCGGTCTTCGTCCTCCCTCAACCGCTCGAGTCCCCGTCGTCGACCAGCAAATTGCGGATGCGCAGCCCTTGGCTCTCGACGGCGTATCGCCTCGTCATGCCCAGCTGCTGCGCCGTGCTGAGTTGCTGGTACACCGCGTCGCCGCCGCCCACCATGACCATGGCCAGGGGCTGCCGCCGCGGCAGGCCCGACGGCGAGCGCTGCGTGTCGTCGAGCAGCGGCCGCACAAAGTCGTTGGCGTCGTCGTAAAAGGACATGCCGTCGGGCGCCGTGGCAAACAGTCGCCGTAACGCAGCACCGCCACCGCCGCCGCCGCCGCCGCCGCTGCCGCTGCCGCTGTCTCCTCCACTGCCGCTGCCTCCGCCGGCTGGCGTCGGCACCACGCGCACGTCGTCGTTGTCGCTGACCACGACGACCAGCTGCAGACTGCCCGGGCCCGGCGCAAACGACGGCACGTGACCGAGCTTCTGCGAGAACGAGCATCCGCCGCGCCGCAGCACCAGTACCTGGTGGTCACGTGCCGCGGTCTCGGGCAGCACGCCGTCGCAGGCATAGCCGCCCGCATAGACGGCCGTCCACGGCAGCAGGCCCAGCTCCACCGGCCCCGTCGCCGGAAACACGGCGCCCGCCGGCGTGTCCACGGCCGGCAGCGGCGCCGCCCCGGGCCCCGTCGCCGTCACGCCCGTAACGTTGGCCACGCGGTTGACGACCGGCTGGCTGTCTGTTTTTCCTGTTTTTCCTGTTTTTCCCGTTTTCCATATCTTTCCCCTTTTTCCTGCCTTTCCTGCCTTTCCTGCTCTTCGTCTCCGTCCGCCGGCTCCGTCTGCAGCTGGCGCCGGCGTCGTCAGAGGCAGGCCGTCGAGCGACGACACAATCTGCTGCCACAGCGACTTCACCATGGTCGCAATGCCCGGCCTGTCGGTCTGTTTGTGCAGGTCATCCGAGTCGACGCCACGGCTGGCTATGCGCCGTTGCCGGTCCTCTTTCTCGTTCTCCACGTCCTCGTTGTCCTCCCCTTTCTCTTCGTCGTCATCGTTGTCGTCGTCGTCGACGTCATCGTCGTCGTCATCGCCATCGCCAGCTTCCCACACTTCCCGGTGCAGATGGTGCAGCTTGACGACGATGGGATCGCGCACGAGGCTGAATCGCGCATCGGAAATGTGGCTTACCAGTGCCCGGTCAATGACCACCGACTCGTCGCGGCCCAGCGGCACGCCGTTGACGCGCGTGATGCGCCACATGCGCTCGGTGCTGCCGCTGCCGCCGCCAAGGACGTCGGCGTAGTCGTCGCTGCTGCCGCTGTCCAGCCGGAAGATGAGCTTCAGCCCCGAAATGTCCAGCACGCGGATCTTGTTGGGCGACATGCGGTCCAGCGTCGCCGACCCGCCGAGCACCATGCTGAACGTGCCAAACGAGCTGCCGCCGCCGCCGCCGCCGCTCTGGTGCGACGAGAATTCGAGGCTCATCTCCAGCGGCTGATGCAGCTTCGCACACGTGCCGTTGTCCGGCAGCATCGACGGCGGCAGGGTCCAGGGGAAGAATGTGTGGCCGGTGCCGTCCCGCCGGCGGTCTCGGCGTTTGCCAGCGGCATAGTAGCCGACGTCATCGTCGTCATCGTCGTCGCCGTCGGCCCCGTTGTGCCGGTCGGGCACCAGATGCAGATCCAGCATTTTTGCCGCGTGGTAGATGTCGGTGCGCGCCGTGATCGCCGACCCGGTCAGCGGCGCCGGCTCTGGCGGCCTGGGACATGTCTTTGTGAAGCCGCGGTCCTCGTAGGCCGCGTCTGTGCTGGCGGTGATCGTGGTACTGCTGTTGGCGTCGCTCCCCGTCTCATCCTGCCCGCGGGCCACCCGCCCCCTCGTTTCGTCGCTTGCGCTCCCGCGCCGCCGCCGCCGGGCTGCGGCTGCACCACGGCGCCTCTTCTCCCTGGGGATGATGAGCGGGTGGCCCTCGGTGGTAAAGACATAGGCGGCGTCGAGCGAGTTCAGCGGGTGGGCGTCGTCAAAGAGCAGGTACATGTACTTTGCGGTCTCGCCGAGAAAGAAGCTCTCCATCCGGTCCGTCTTCTCGCCGTCGAGCACGTTCTGCAGGCCGGCCCAGCCACAGGGGGTCCAGCAGCGGCGGCGGATGTCGCGCTGCACCATCTCGCCGACGTACAGATACCAGGGATCGCGGGTGGCGCGGTAGATGTGGTAGGTCGACTCGATGAACTCGGGCCGCAGCGGCCACCAGCCGAGGCCGCCCTCGACCGTCTTGTCCTTGAGCGACCAGCGCTCCGGCAGGGCCGCATAGCGCGTCCACACCGCCGTGTACAGCAGATTCGTCTCCACCGCCTCCTCCAGCTCGCCCGCCAGCGTCAGCAGGCCCGAGTAGTACGCGCCCAGGCTGTCGATCCACTGCGCCGCCAGCGACCCCGTCCAGAGGTTCACGTTCACGTAGTGCGGGTGCTCGCGCTCCGTGTACAGGTGCCGCTTGATGGCCGCGTGCGCCAGGTGCCACGCCTGCAGAAACGCCTCGGCCGAGTTCTCCTCGTCGCTCAGCCGCGGGAACATGCTGTTCGGGTCCAGCCCGCCGCCGAAGCCCGGCCCCTCCGGCCCCTCCGGCCCCTCCGGCCGCTCCGGCCGCTCCGTCTGCGTCTGGTTCGGCAGCGCGTGCCCCGACAGCAGAATGTGCGCCTTGAGCGCGTACTCGAAGAAACTGTCGGCCCCCGCCCCGATGACGGAGTAGGCCCCGATCCAGCGCCCCTGCTCGGCGTCCACCCCGGCCCCGATCAGCCCAATGTCGCTCCGCCGGTACCACACCGCCCAAAAGGCCCGCTTGGCCAGCTGCTCAAACCGGGCATCGCCCGTCAGCCGGCTGAGCACCGTAAACTCCAGCACCAGGCTGCCCGCCCCCGCGCTGCACGTCTCGGTGATCTCCGCCGGCCCCTGCGCCCCCTGCGCGCCGCCCCCCTGCGAACCGGCCGGCGGACTGCCGGCGTGCAGCGGCGAATTCACATAGAACGGAATGCCGTGCCGCAGGTTCACCCGCGGATACGGCATGCCCGTGTTGGTGTAAAAGGCCGGCAGCAGACGCGTTGCCAGGTCCAGGGCCAGCCGCAGAAGCTGCCCGTCGTAGCGAAAGCCGCTGGGCCAGTCAATGGGCGGCGTCGTCGGCCCCATGCCCGTGGCCGTCGGCTCGGCTGCCTCCTCCTCCTCCTCCTCCGGCCGCCGCCCTCGCCCTCGTCGCCCATACGGATCGTAGCCGGTCATCGGCAGCTCGCCCACTGCAAACAAGTGTGCGCTCAGCAGGCCGCCGACGCCGCGGATCACCGTCTCAAACACCTGCACCTTGCTGTCCAGATCAAAGCCGCGCCCGCGCTGGCCCACGCCCGTCGGCCCCGGCCGCCCGTCGCCGTACTGCTGCACAAGCGCCGCCACGCCGTCCTGGAAGTCGCGCAGCGCCCGCGGGCCCACGTCGCCGTCCTCGCGCGGCGCCGACGCAAGAATCGCCAGCGTCGACAGGCTGTCGATCAGCGTCAACGAATAGTTGCCCAGCACATCGTTGAGCTCCACATTGCGCGGGTTGTGCGCATCGCGCGTCAGAGGCACACACGAGACCGGACGAAGCTGGAACAAGGAGAAAACGTTAGCGGCAGCTGGGGTAGAAACGAACAGGGCCGGAAATGAACAGGGCCGGAAATGAACAGGGCCGGAAACGAACAGGGCCAACGTAAAAACATGAAAAGGAACAACCTCTCGTCTCGTCGCAAATAATGGCAACTCCTCCCCCTACCCCATACTCACCTCATCTTCGGGAAAGGCAACTTCCATGTAGTTGTCAAAGCCATGATAAAACATGTCCACCGTCCGCCGCCGGAGCTCCGCAATCCGATCGTCGCGCATCGCCCGCGCCGGCCCCGCCCAGACCGCCAACGACAACGGCCACAGCAAGAGAAATATCCAATGTGTCGCCCGCACGGCCGTGCCGCTGCCGCGACCCGTGCCACGGCCAAAGCTGGCAAGGTCGGCGGCCGCTCGAGCGCACCGGCGCGCACCCGGCTGAGGCATCACCGGCAGAGGACCCGCGTCGACGAAGGCATAGAGAACAGACAAGACGCGCCGACGCAGGAACCGGGAAATCCGTGCCGCATATGCCTGTGCGGCGTAGAAACAGACGAGCCGAAAAGAATACCACAAAGAAGCGCTCGAGGAGCTGAGCCAACCAAAAGTAAAACTCAAAAGAGATTAAAAAATAGCTTCCCACGTTTCCAAAAGAGCGCGAAAAAAGGCCACCAAAAAAAAAGTAAAAAAGGTCAGCCAAAAATCAATGCAATAAGCTCTCAGTTATAAACCAACACAAACAGAACGTCCCGTTGACAAAACCTCACACTTGATCGGGACCAGATCACAAGATTCGCGAGTGTTTTGTGCAGATGTTGGAGTGGGAAAGCCGCTCCTTCCCATTTGCCCCCCCCCTGTTTTTTTACGTTTATTTTTGTCTTTGCGGATACGTAGCCCATATTCAGCACGTCGCCACACGCAACGAGGCTGAACTGTGGCGGCTCAATTGTTAGCGGTCAGATAGGCCAGATCATTCAGTCACGTGATGTTCTGAGCTTGAACCGCTTTGCCCAATCGGAAATCTCCCTCGACTTGCGTCCTCCACACTAGAAAAGCATCGAGCAGCACTGACGGCTTTTCTGAGGCACAGCTACAAGGTGCATTTTGAGTCGTTGAGTTGTTGGGTTGTTGCCCTAAACATATTTTCTGGTTTCAAGTCTGTGTGAGTTTAACAACCGACCCGTAGTTATTTTCAAAATAAAAGAAATGGTCGTTTTCCAGGTCTGCCAATTTTCGACCATGCCACACCAGCAATGCGGCGCATGAGTAGTATTACGAGGCAGTCATTCGGCATTCTGCGCATGAGGACGAAGCAGTCATTCATCATGCTGCACAGTGGCACGGCGGCACAGCCCACCATACACGTGCAGTCGGTCCAGACCTCCCATTTTCATTTTGGCCATCTTCTCATCTTTTTCCATGGACCCCAAACGACTTTGTGAAGTGTGGAAGTGTGATTTTTGCACTTGTGTAGCAATAGACACTTTTTTGAAAGAGTCGGTCATAATCTTGCCCAATTATAAAGAGATATCAGGTGGCGCAGCCTTGCAATACGGAACAACCAACGGCAGCCGCTAGCAGTGCATTGCTTGACTGGGGGGGGGTCCTGCATGCAGTTTGTTTAATAATATACGAAGGAGTATGACCTAGGATCTGGCTCTTGAGCTTTCCTTTATTTCAACTTGGAGCTGCAAGGAAACCGCCGAGGTTGATAATGGAAAAGATGGCCAGCATCAACATTGGCAGAGTCCCCATTTGAAGCAGGCTGTTTTTCGTCTTTCTACTTTGTGACACAAGTGTTTGCAAGGAGTACGGGTGCTGGTTGAAAGCCTTTCCCTTATTGAAATCTCCTTAAGCTCCAAAAAAGGGGGAGGAATATTTATTAAAGCCTTGTGGAGGCACATACTCGTAAAGGCTCAACTGGCTGACACCGTCTTTTTTTTAAACATTTTCTGGGTCGGCGAAGCACATGTTTTCAAGAATATTTTGAAATCCTGTGGTTGTGTTTTTTTTTTTCTTTCGTGTCCTTGCCATATGAAATACTCGGCCACGTGTGCTCTGCTCCCAGTCGAACGAAAGACGCGACGACAGATCATTCCAACTCTGAGAATTGCTTTTCATCTGGCCTGCGAACCTTGCCTTTCGTAAAATTCACCCACTCACTCTACCTTTGCTGCCCTGCCTTTGGGAAATGACGCCTTCCATGCCACGAATCGTATTTGTATCTATAAGTATTTTCGGGCACTTTATTGCATTGCAGACGTCTACCCGGAAACACGAGCTGGCGACGAACGCACAGTCTTGGATATCTCGTAACTGTCCCAGCAAAGTAGCTCTCCCTTGGATCTTGACATCGTCCAAAAAAACCAACCCACCGTTTTCTACTTCAACGCTTTTGCATCGTGAATCTCCAAACATTTTTCCCACTGTCACTGCAACCAACACAGGAGATGATGCTGTGAAAACCAACACCAAGGGAGTGCGATTGTTGTGTCTAGCAAGCGTTTTCAAGCCTCCAACTTCATTACTAGGTTATCAAAGGCTCAGATTATACTAGTTCCCGCATCATCCCCAGAAGGAAAATCTTGTTAAAAAATAAAGAAAACCTAAAACTGTGCTACAAAAAATACTGTGAAGAATTTTAAGAAAATTTCACACTCGTGACTCCATCCCGTAGCATATCCAAAAAGAATCCCAATCCCTGCCCAGCCTGCAAAGACAATTCAGTCAAAACAAAAATCCTAACCACAGAATGGAGAAAGCCACTCCGAAAAGCCACTAAAGATATCCCTTGTGCCATATTCCCAAACCCACGACTCTTTGCCTCTTTTGAAAAAAACAAGACGTCGCACAACAAAGACTGCAGAGAACGAAGCGAATCAAAATAATAAAAGAAGAAAAAAGCCCCTAGAAGGAATAAAAGCAAGGCACCTGATTTCAGCCTCCCAATATCATAGCAAACGCACCTTCTAAAACTTCAGAAAAAAAAAAGAAAATGTGGAACAATCCCATCCAAAACATCTACCCTCTCGTAACTGATCACAAGATGTAAGTGGGGAAGTAAAAATGTAGGGGTAACAAAACAAACAAACTAAAAAAGGCCACAATGAAAGAAGGATTTCAAGCAGGGATAAAAGTAGTTATGTTCTACTACCCAGCCCTCACTGCCTGTAAGGGTCCACTTGAAGACGGCGGGCATTCAATTGGTCATATGCCTCGCGGGAAACACGCTCGTTGCGTGAGGAAAGACTGTTCATGCCGTATTGCATGATGCCCGATGATGGCGGCGGCAAAGACATGGAGTTGTTAACGTCCGATCCGTTGGCTACAACATGCGAACTGTTTGTTGCGGTAGAATTGCTTTCAACCATTCGGAGATCGTCTCGCTCAGAGGCAGAGGAAGCACCATCATCCATACTATACTTGCGATCCAGCTGGTTCAAAATCTCATTTTCCTGATCGGATGTGTAGTTCTGCGTTTGAAATGCGTCGTTCATTGCTTCATACGATGCCGACGAGGCATGCTGTTGATTATGAGCCGGTGGCAAACTGTACTGCGGATGATGGGTCATGGTCGCCGAGCTGTATGCGCCAGGCCAAGATGTCGCAGCCATCATGGCCGCCGCATCTTGTTGGTGTTGCTGTTGTTGCTGTTGTGCGGCGGCTATCTGGCTTGCTACCATAGACTTGCGCCTCAGGGCACTGCGCCGGCGGCGGCGAATTTTCGTGTTCTCGTCAATAAGAGGCTCCTCAAGTCCCAGGCGCACAAGCATCATCTCGATGTCTACGGGCTTCCAGTCCCAGACCTTTCCGCCTCCTTTTTCTTTGAGAAGAGCACTCAACCGGCTAAAACGTTGCTGTTCGTCCTCTCGGTAAACCTGCAACAGTAGCTCTTTCTGCAAAACGTTAGGAACAAGGAACAAAAGAGCAGAAATCAAACGAGCACAACAGCCAACAATGTCTTACCTCGCTCTCAGGCCACTGCACATATCGGCGGAAAGCCCGTGTGAATTTCATCTGGAGACGGGCCGTGTTTGCGGATGTCTCGGGATACTTTTCACGGTATTGATTCGCAATGGCATCCCACATGCCTTTTCCGCGGGTCCCTTTAAACTGCTGGTGTAGCTGGAACAGAAACTGCTCTTCGTCGCTTGCTTTTTCACTAATGGTGACATGAGGCAGATCTGTTGTGGCATTCTCAGCAGCAAGCGCAGCAGCAGCAGCAGCAGCAGCAGCAACAGCTGACGGGCTAGTGCCAGCATCTGCATCCGCACTGCGCATCGGTGGGCTGTATGTGCTGCTCCCGCTATGTTCAGGGAAAAGCAGCTTCACATCTCCAACATTGGAGTGGCTTCTAGGTGTGCTCTGCACTTCTGAGCCGCTGGAAACAGAAGCCGTCATGTTAGAGCGGTCATCGCTGGGGGCCTGCCGGCCACGGCTCATGCCACCGACACCAGCAGAAGGATATATGTAAGACTGGCCATTGTCGTGATGGTCACTAGGGTCTCGGATGTGCTGAAGGCCAGGGCCGCGTGCAGGTCGGTAATGAGATGGGTGCGGCTGGGCGAGAATGGGAGCCAAAGCGTTCTGCGGGTGAGGCTGACCAGAAGCGTGTTGGTTTGGTAGTTGCGGATATGACGGATTCGGAAGCGGAAGTGGGCGTTGCTGGTAGATACCAGGAGTCATGAAAGGATATGCCATGTTGTCCTGGGATGTGCCTTCTTGGCCAGTGGTCGCGTCGTACGAGTTGAAGAAAGACGACTCGATCTTAACGTCGTCTTTGGGTGACGAATGGATGTAGTGATTAAGATAAGAGCTAGGTCCCGACTGTGCTTGATCGGCCTGTCCCGAGGCAGATTCGTTAAACGGATACAGCATTCTTGACGAGACAGGAGGTGTGGGTTGCTGCTGTTGTGTTGAAGGCTGGCCTTCAGCAAATGGCCGCGTCAACTTGGAATCTTGGCTGAACTGCTGTTGCCGCTGTCGCAACTCTTGATTTCTCTGGTGACGCGACGGAGGAGATCCAGAGTTGGAGGTTGGCGTTAACAGCGTGTTGTCTCCAGAAGATGGCAGGCTGTAGTTGGAGACCTGCATGAACGGGAAGCAAAGATTGTGTAAGTTAGCACGCCCAATACATAATGTGCCTCTTGACGATTGAGTATTGTTTGGTTGGTTGTTAGAGAAGAGGGAAAGAAAGAAGTTGAAGGTTAAATAAAATAAAAAAACCCCCAAAGAAAAGCGTAGAGGGTGGTGGGAGGAAGAAAGGCAAAGGCGTTGGTGGCATATATGAACAAATCTGAAAGACGAGAAGGGTTAAAGAAAAAGAGGAAAGTGATTTCCTAAAAAAGAAATAAGGGAGAGAGGGGCGTGGGAGGCGAAAAGCCAAACTAGTCTCTGCTCCGAGTCGCTCTGTTTCGAGGACAGTACTAAAATCAACGACGCATAACAAAAGAAAAACATACTGTACAGTAGGGAGCTAAATCCTGGGAAGTATAAGCTGCCGCGGTTACAGGGTTGGTAGAACAGCTAGTGCTGTGCATGTATGTGTCGATTTGCATGCCCTTGGTTTGGCCAGTGGCTCCTCGAGTCAAATAAGGCGAGTGTGGCATTTCAAGTTGGGTATGCATGAGGGAACCCTGATAGCAGATTGACGAAGTAGAGGTAGATTCAAGTAATGAGCAGATGAGCAAATGAGCGGCAAATATCGGATCTGGTGCTGGAGTCTATGACAGGCGATTGATGGCATGCATTAGGGCTTGCGTGAAGTAGTTTCCTAGAGGTAGTTTCCGAACCTCAACAACTGTCTTTTTTCGTATGATGCGAGCGGACGAACGCGAGAAGGGTTGGTGGCTGTTGGAAGAGCTAAGAGAAGGCGATAGAGCCTGAGACCGCGTGGGAAAACCAGGGCCGACACTTTCCAACAAAGGCTCAAGTTTGCAAGCGAAAGACGTCCGCGAAACTGTCCAGTGGCCGTGAAAAAGAGACAGAAATACAGGTAACTGGATAATAATGGCAAAAAATAAAAAAGAAAAGAAAATCTGGCAATAGTAGTCGATAGTGTGAAGGCAAGGGAGAGAGCCACGAGAACAAAGCGACTTGTAGGAGGCAAGAAACACGAATACAATAAAAGTACCAGGAGACTTTCAATTTTTGCAAAGGAATTCAATGGGACAATGACAGACTTTGGAAGTGTCTGAAGAAACAGTGTGGCGAGCGAATTGATGAGAAAAAAGGATAGGGGAGCTAGTGAGGAATGCCCAAAGATGGAGACAATGACAATGGAAGAGTTTATACGAGAGACCTGGCCACTGCCAAAGAGACCGATTTGCAATTTGAAGTAGTCAGGGTCAACGAGTGGCAACACGAGAGAGAGACAGAAAGAAGTCAAAGAGAATGGACAGCTGGAGAAGTGGACCTCGAAAAGGCAAAGAAGACAGATTGAGGAGGTGGGAAAAAGAAAAAGCAAAAAAAAGAAGGGACAACAAAGGCAATACTATATGTATATTTTTCAGAGAGTCAAGAAGACAGAATGGAAAGGCATACAAAATATCAAATGAGCTTGCCCTGGCCGGAATGCCTCAATGACAGCTTCTTTAATTCCTAATCTTCGGCTGTTCCATTTCACTCAGAGCGAGATTTAGAAAAGAGGGAGGAGGAGGGAGGAGGGGGGTGAGAGAAGCTGCGAGGTCGAGCCATATACGAGTAGAGAAAGCTCTGGTTGAGGAGTTCTTGCACGAAACTGGGTCTGCCTGTCTAGTGGGTGGCTCGAAACGAGAAAGAGCGAGAGTACGTCGTAGAGATCAAAAAAGGCAGTACTTGAATTCAGGGTAATACTACGCAGCGTCTTCTTCTGAATTGTATCTTCGTCGACATTGGGAAACAAGGTGCAGAGAGAGACAAAAGCATTTGAGAAGGAGCGAACGAGGGGTGTTTGGTTCGGCTGCCCCCCTGTTCTCCAACTTCGACATGGCTTTTTGGTGTGGTGTGTATAGCTCTTTTGTTTATCTGGTGTGTACTCGTAAGATAGCTACACCTCTCAAAG
Source organism: Raffaelea deltoideospora (assembly GCA_019925385.1). Taxonomy (NCBI): domain Eukaryota; kingdom Fungi; phylum Ascomycota; class Sordariomycetes; order Ophiostomatales; family Ophiostomataceae; genus Raffaelea; species Raffaelea deltoideospora. Next base: position 179,620 of record JADHKP010000056.1, on the reverse strand, counting down.
TACTTTGCCAAACCCCCCCCTACCCTCCTGCTTCATCATCTCACCCCCCCCCCCCCCCCCTGGGGGGGTCCATCTTAACCATCCTTTGTCACTCCTTCCGGCACAGCTTGTTCCCTGTGCAAATCGCTCCTGCCTCCCAAACAAAAATAAAAAACTACACTTGTTGCCTTTTTTTACGCCTCTGCCATCAAACTTCTCAAGTATATAAATGCTGGAACACAAAAAGCAAGTCTAACAAGAAGAAACAAAAAATAGAACCTTTACGGAATACTGCGGCAATTTAGGAAATGCGTGGCCATCATCGACAACCAGTGTGGCGGGGGATTTGAGAAAAGTTCTAGGTGGCCATTCTGAGAGACCTGGCGTACAAGGTACTTAATCGTTGGGAGGGCCTGGCGTTTGCGAAGTTGTACACTGTACATGTGGACTTGGGACTTGGGCTTTTTACGCGTAGACTAGCCGCCCATGATGCATAGTACGAGACTTTCGGATGGAGAAGCAAAAATAAGGATAGAAGCCAGAGTCGCAGCAGCAGGGGGGGGGGGGTAAGCAAGAAGAGGAAGAGAAAGAAGGAAAAGTGGAGCACAAAGAGAAGCGGATTAGGTCAAGGACACCTACGAGTCGTATGAAGTTGTGCGGCTGTCTAGGTGGGGGTCTTGCTTTTTGAGGGGTGATGAGCACCAAAGAGCGCAGAAGATGCACTGTGCACAAAGGGCTTTATGGGCGAGACGGAAGGCGCGAAGTAGTATGTAGTAAGCTAAGTTGCAAGCATGTGTTGAGAGGAAGGAAGTACCGTTGATGTACGAAGAGACGTGGCCACGGCTGACGCTTGGTGGGCGACTGACGACTAACGTCAAGCGAGGATGGGAGAAGGAAAGTAGCGACAAAATGGAGACGCGCGGATGCGCTCTGCAAGGTTCAATTGAGGGGGTGTATAATACTCCGTAGAGCCTTGAATTCGTAAAAAAGCTCGGCATGCCGTGTGGTGATGTCGTATGTGAACGTGGGCACAACCGAACAATCTACGGAGTAGAGAAAAGCCAAAACTACCTGCAATTTGCTACAGAGTACTAAAATGCAGTTCATAATGAAAAGGTAAATGAAACATGCGATCTGAGTAAAAGACCCGGGCTTGGTGCGAGGTTAGCCGGCGGTGGTAATTATTTGAGTTTTTTGAGTTTTTTGAGTTTTTTTTTTCTTTTCAAAAAGGACACAAAGAACCAGACGTCAGACAAAAAGAAACGCACAACTCGGAGTGGCAAAGAATAAAATATCCCGCACATCCCGAGTTCAGTCTTTATTAGAACAAGAACCAGAAAAAAATGAACAAAAAAATAACAAAAAAATAAAAAATAAAAAAATAAAGAATAATAAAACTCTGACGTGCTTGCCCCAAACGCAAAGTGACAAATGACAGATTCTGGCACAGCGCAATCTACTCGTACGTCGTACGCACAAGGCGCATTTGCAATGGTGAAACAAAAATGAATAGAATTGGAATGTGCTGGAGAACATGCAAGCTACCCCGTACCAAAAAAAAAAAAAGACAAGAAAGAAAAGCCCCCTTCGCCAAGCTTATTTTCGGCCGTGGGAGGCTTGTTGTAGATCATCCAGCACTTCATTGAGTCCCGAAAGAATGACAAAACAAAGGCAAGTAGTAATGCAGACTGGCACGCACGTCGTGTTACTTGTAATACTGCTACATACCTATTACTTAAGGGACTCTTTTACCTGTATAGGTAATGCTATTGCGGAGTAATACTTGTACTTTTTTTACAATAATGCTCCTGCCCATTACTGTAATACTCAGTACAGCTAATACCACTACCTAAGTAATATTACAATTCCGAATGCAGTTTGCAGAGAGACTCCATCATTACCTGTAGGTCTTATTACTTCGCACGCTGTGTTAAAAGTTTGAGCAGGCAGCACTCAGGCGTAACAACCATTTATCAAACAAGAGTTCCTTTGTTGTTTGCGCATTGTACGGAGTACGTCGTATTACTTTACTGTATCGCTTCGTAATGCTTCATGCTCTCCCAGAAGATTCCTACCACAGAATCCAAATCAGCTTTGTCATACTCGTATGCTTTGCGTGGAGCTTTTGGTATCTCCGAACAAGTACCAAAGTTTCCAGATGAGGCATCTTGGCCGTGGAGCTTGTGCGCGCCCTAACGCTTTCGAGAGGCTTTAGCTCAAATACTCGTAGCTGCGTCGTAGATCCCAAGATCAAACTACGGAGGATAAAAAAGCCCACTACGGCCAATGATTTGCACCGGAGGAACTTGCGGGCGCTCAGCCGGGACTTTTTTTTTGGTCTCGCCTAAGAGCTACTAAAAAGACGTCAAAATGTCTGAGATGAGCTGATGCGGGCGCCGAAAACAAGTACGGTGCATTATTACGAGCGCAAAAGCCATTCCTTCAGACTATTTTTTTTCGATTTTTTTCTCTGTGTCATACGAGGCACGAACAGCTGCGAGTCGTTCGCTAGCTGGCATTTTGGTATGGCGCGGCTTTATTTTCTGCAGTGTTGCCTGGGCGTCAATGCTCCCAAGAAAACGGCACATAGCAAAAGCCCCCACAGGAAGAGCAGAGAAAGGGCAGCAGTGGGCATGAAAAGCAGAGTTAAGCGTGTTAAGAGAGAGACTAATATCTGATGCAAAAGTTTACTAGCCGCTCGGACACGTGGTCGGCCCCGAGAATCGTGAAAACGAAAAAATAAAAAATAAAATAAAGAAAATAAAATAAAAACGAACAAATTGTTATCGATATAGCACTTCAAACTCTTAAGCGTGTGTTTAAGTGGTGTAGGCCTTCCGAAACGCTAATTAATTTCCGCTTGACTGTCCGGGTTGTGTGGGCAAATGCAACTCGTGGGCATCAGTGTTAATCTGTTCAATCTATAAGTGGGAAAGGAAACGTATATGAAGGCGAAATTTAAAAAATATCAGAAAGAAGACAGAAATCGTGATGAGCACATGGCACACCATGGAGTTAGATTTAGCATCCGCAGGCCATGGCACACCAGAGTTAGATTTAACATCCCATCCACAGGCCATTGGGTGGTCTCAGTCAATAAAAGCCAAAACATTCACAGACTGTTGAGCCACTGTGTTGCATTATTTCTGTTTTCATTTATTAACGAAGAATTGGAGTAAAAAAAAGAAAAGCCATCAAAGAAGAGCAAGACAAATCAACATCAAAATCAATCTTGACAGGCCCTACAGGATCAGCGTGTATGGATTGCCTGGCTTCATCTCGAGCCGTGGCTACACAGCAGGAAAACCGCGTAATCAGCATCGGCTATGTCAAAGTACTCGTGAGACAGGGGATAGGGCAGTTTTGCTGTCAGGCGGCATAGGCTATCCCGCTTGAGGCGAGCCGTCCAGGTCCACAGTTTCTCTTGTGTTTTTTTTTTTTTTACCCTGCCTCTACGAGTCTATTTATCGCCTAGGCTTTGTTGAAAAACATACAAAGGTAGACTCACGTCCCTGCAGAAAACTAAAGAGAAATAAATTTGACCTAGAAGAGAACGAAGGACTGTGCCGAGGTCTTTTTTTGGACGCACAAGGATATAAAATTTAAAAAAAGAACACTGCAGGATAAGGGACAAAAGAATGAAAAGAAAGGGCATCAACTGTAAGAATAAGCTGTAACGAAGTGGGATACGAGCAATGTAAAAGACCCATGCCCGCCTGGTCTGATTAGCTTCGCCGCACGGCGCCTTACAGGCACAGGGAAGCCCGTCCAGGTAATATTAATGCACACCTGGACAGTCATTTACAGTGTGCTAATCAAATTAACATTGCGAAGCGACTGTTGCGGTAACAATGGCCTCAACAGAAAAAAAGCGCCAGAAGAAAATAGGTAAACCGGATACACACACCTAGAAGCTAAGCTGTGGCAGTAGCATTTGTTTAGCCTTCTTGATCTCTGCTTGATTTGCGCCGATGCCAGTGCCCCCCGGCAGAGAGAATGACAAAACAGCGAAACTAAACCCAGTCAAGCTCTGCCAGTGCTTTCCCACAGAGAGAATGACAAAACAACGAAACAAACCCCAGGTCAAGCGCCAAAAAGCCCAAACGCCACAAAACCGAAGGTCGGACGAGCTGTGCGACGCCAAGGATCACTCTTGCGAGCAGATGACAATTTCTGTTGACAAAACAAAGCCCCGATCAGGCGTTCAGTCTCCCTGTGACGGGTTCTATTTGTGTTTTTTCGACACTGTCAAACTGACGACCACCCCTCTTGGCCCCCTTGCTGGGAGAAAAAGATCGCCGACCTGAGACGTTTTTTTTTTTTTTTTTTTGAGCCCTGCACCCCCACCCTCTACAGATACTCGTAGGTGTTTCCGGAAGCGACAGGCAGCATTTAAAGCAGAATTAGAGTGGAATACGACGCAGACAGTAAATAAAGGGAGGATTGAAAATGCGTTAACGGCAGGTCTACGACGACTGCGCGCCGCGTGGCAGGCAGGATATTTTCATCGCCATAAATTGCAAAAGGAATGCTTTCCTTTTATTCTTTTTTTGTTCTTGGTCGCCTTTATACCAGTAGACGACACAAACATGAAATTAATTGGTGCCAGCTTCCTGCATCTCGTTACTGTCTTCATCGAGATATTCCGGGTCGGCATACCACACAAATAATACGGCGTATGGGCAAGGAAAAGAGTAAGAAGACGAACAAAGGCATTGTTTCTTTGAAAAGGCCACGTCCCATTCGTGGTGGCACATACGCGCGTCTCGCAATAGGCTGCCGAGCACGGAGTAATAATACGAGTACAAAGCACATTGACGTGATAATACGTCGTACTTTGACACTTTTTGTACGCCGTATTACGGCACACCGCGGGCTTCCTGGCCTATTTTCCGTCAGTTTGTCGTGCCACACACCACGAAGCACTCCGAAATATTGCCAATACCACCCCCTGCCAAACCACAGGCCAATCCCTTCGTCGCACTTGCGCCAGCCCCACTCGCTGTGGCCCCACCGTTACCAGCCTGTCGGTACCGCGCCAAATTAAGCATGTAACTCACGCAAAAGGCTGGCGTTTCCCTTTGCCTTTTTCTTGTGTTCGAGACCAGCTGGTCGCCGTTTTCTTTCGTTCTCAGACTCCTCTCGGGAAATTAAAATATGTGGATAATTACGATGCTCTTGCAGTCACGCGCCAAGTACGAGTCGTTTTATGGCTCTGGGAGGTTGTCGCAAGCAACCAAAAGAATGAGTAGCTGGTTTGGAGGAATACGACGTACTAAAAGAGAAACACACAAAGAGAGCTACGAGTAGGCGAAGGGAAAGCAAAATACAGTCAAACTTCATGGGGGTAGCATACAATGCTGAGACGCAGCAGTGGCATTCCCTTTTTCAACACTATGCAAAACATATGAAATGGGGTCTTGACCACTTCTCATTAATATTCCGTAGACCTTTTTTTAATTTCTCAACGAAGAAAAGATAATCGCAATGTCCAGGACCTAGCACGTTTCTCGGTACGAGATGCTGGCCTGCTGACTTTCCCTATCTTTGCTGCGTTGTTATTACCCCTGCTTGCCGAGCTGCCCTGCTTCTGGGCGGCCCTGCTGTTCTGCTATTGCATCAGCCGCTCTGCTGTATTGCAAGTCCCTAGACCTTTTCTACTTTTAATTTTTTTTTCTTCTTCTTTCTCGTGTAGTATGTCTGCCTCCTTTTCAGTTTGCGTGTTTTGCGTTGCGTGGCGTTTAATATAATGAAGGGTTTTTCTCTTTTCTTTTCATTTCATAAATTTCAAGCTCTCTTTGCGGCCCCTCCTCTTTTCTTTTCATTTCTCACAGTATTATAACGTTCAAGTTCTCTTTACCACCCCTCCACCTCCATTTTGTATACTTTAGTTTTCCGCGGCTGTGTGATTGTTAATACCCAATATTTCGTGCTATGGGGCAAAAAAAAAAGAGGTTTTTTATTAGAGCCCGTCGGTATCGCGTTCCGAATATTAGCATATTGGAAGGAATGGAGGGAATGGAAATGAAGGAACGCTGGATGGCGTGGAACTTCATTAACGACAAAAAACGACTAAAAGAGCACAAGACCTTCTTCCCGTCGCCCCTTCCCTCACCCCTCTTACTTCGCTTTTTTAATGCTTCAGAGTTCCTTCCCTTTCCCTGCCGTTCTGTCTGCCTCCCTGCCTCCCGCCTTTTTTTTTGCTTGTTTATTCAACGAACCATTGCAACAGTATTTTCTTCGTATTACGAATGCTTGCAGTACGAGTAGTATGGTAGTATCCTGGGTACGGAGTACTTTGCACTCGTATTTTCCCACCCTGGCTGGGGGGGTTCTCGTTCTTGCCGTGTTTCCACTTAAGCTGGTCATGTCATTGGTTCATCTTCAGCCCAGTAGACCCCCCTGCCCCGCATCCCTCTTAGCTTCTTGTCCCCTCTTCCCCAAAATACCCTAACAAGCCCACCCCAGTCCTAGTCATCATCTATTTTTCCTGGTGCGCTCCATACCCGCGCGCTTGCAGCATGCACGTCGTCCGTCAGGCTGTGAACTGCACTGCTCCCTATTGTCCCTTCATAATCCGCCCTCTTTGCTCCCTCTTTCCCATCTCCCCTCCCCTCTCCCCCTCCCACCCCCGGCCAAGCTGTTGCCACCCTCTTTAAGTTTTGTCATTCTCATATCTGCCGTAGGTTCGTATTTTGTTTCTATTGTTTCTGTTGTTGTTTCTGTTTCTTTTTTGGGGGGGGGGGGGTGGGAGAGGGTGTGGAGGGGAAAAGCTGTTCTCATTATTTTTCAAGCTCTTCTCATTATTTTCAGACTTTTCTTCCTGGTCCACGCTCTGTTCTCGTACCACCTCTACAGCGCGGCGTATTAATGACAGCGCCCCTTGCTTTACTTTCTTTTTGATTGCCTCCCTTTATTTCTTCCCATCTTTCTTCATTTCCCAGTCTATTGCACCTTATTAATGCGGAGCTTAATCACTCTATGCCTTTTCTCAAACACCGCCGCCCACCCAATCTTCCCCGCCTCGTTTTATTTCCAAAAAAGCCTTATCGCTTTTCTTTGCTGGCCTCTCTCGGCTTGCCGCGTTTCCAGATAACGGCCCGAGTGAAGAGCAGCGGTCGAGACCACCCTCAGCCCGCGTCTGCTAGGGAGAGGTGTAACATTTTTTAGCAAATGGGCTTTCTCTGGCCAACAAGGAGAGTCCTAGAGCTGGAACGCCCTTTGTACCCTCTGTGTGCTTCTAAAATACAAGATAGAGCGAGAGAAGACACGAGGGCTTTGGAGAGCCGGACGGGCTGAAGACCTGCGGCTCGTAGCACAGCCGTCCAGCAAAGCTTTTCTGAATGCGACTCTTCTCTGAAAAGCGGCGGAGAGAGAATGCTCAACGGCAGTCGTCCAGTTGTCTTCCGAGCCCAACTTTGCGCTCCTGTCAGTCTGCGCCCCGTTCTCCCCCTACGAGTACAATTATTTCTCGCCAGGCACTTCTCACGCACTTTGTACCGGCGCACTTTGCAGCCCTTTCAGGAATGGTGGTATTCTCCTTGAAGTTTCCACCCCCCTGGACTGAAGAGAGGGAGAGCGGGGAAGAGAAAAGCCCTCTTCGTTCTTGTTCGATTTTCAGTTTATCGTTCGTTAAAAAAAAAAAAATAATAACAATGTTTTCTCTCTCGTATCCAAGTGCACTTTTTGACGTCAAAGTGTGTCTGCCCTCGTCCCCTTGGCCTTTTTCTTTGTCTCTTTTTACGCTACTTCCATCCCATCCAACAAAGACTGCTTTCCCATTTGTGGACAGGGGGGCCCTTTTTTGGTTTCAGTCTAGCTTCACGTACTGTCCTTAAGATAAAGCTGGCAGCATTTGAAGGGTGTTTTTGTTCTTTTACTGTGCGGCGAGGCTGGTCTTCAAGTGCGGCACCAGCATATGCCAACCCAAACAAAAAGATAAAAATAAACTCCGAGAAGAGAAGACGAGAACGCAGAAGAAAGCAAGAATAATAAAGAAGAGAAGAAGAGAAGAAGAGAAGCGATGCGAGCAGGACCAAAGAGAAGGAGTCTCGAGTTATTGACAACAAGGCACGGTCGCCGAAATTCATGCATTGTCAAGGAAGTCGGCGACCTGGACGCCGGGCAAGCCCAACTCGTTCTCCCTAGACCAACGGGGTCTAAATTGGTCAGGTAAAAAGTACAATGGCGTACTCCGTATTATCAGAAGCCTGTCTGGGAAACTCAAATGCTCACCCCCGACACTACTGGCTTCACAAACAAAGATGTAACGGCGTGACTCCACCACTATACGAGTAGCATTGTAGATGCCATGAGAGACCGGCCTGGAACTCGAGAATGGGGCACTGACCCTGCACTAGCAGTTCTCGAGTCGCCCTCTTCCCCCCCCCCCACCCCTCTCATCCCCATGCGACGTTGCCTCGTTCGCCTGTCGCAACTGGGCAAGCTATGGCGCATCACCATGGCACGTTCGTATACGAATCTGGCATGGCTGGATGCAAACGGGGGAGAGAAGCTAGAGGAGCTAAGGTGTGTGGGGGGGGGGGGGGGGGGTGCTTTGTCCACAAAAAGGCCATCTCGAAGCGCCTTGTGAAAGTTGCATCTTGCGACGGACGTTTGATGGAAGGTAGTGCCAGGACGATGATGGTGGTCAGATGTGATGAATGGAACTATAGCACTGGGCCAGGCCAGTCTAGGAGAAGCGCATTGTGTGTTTCCTTCTATCTGGTTGATGTGTTTTTTTTCTCTGTCTGGGCGTGGTGTGTTCCCTTCTGTTGTCCCTCTCTTTGCTATTACAGAGCAACTATACTACTACGGCACACAGCAGGCAAGTCACACGCTGTCGATGCCTATGGAGCGCCTGTATTTTTTTTTTTTTTTTTTCCCTTCTCTCTACTTTCTTCTTGTCCCTGGACGCCCTTTTTTTTTTTTTTTTTTCCTTAACTTGCATTTGCAATCTACCTTTTTGCACTCATGTTCTGTCCATCGTACCTGTTCTCGCCTTACTCTCTCGCAGAAGTAAAACCAAGAAAAACAAGCCAACCAAGGCAACCAAGAGACCGGCTAAGATGGCTTGCTTTTTTCTTTCTTTCTTTCTTTCTTTTTTTTTACTTCGTCTGTATACTCGTATCCATACTCGTATTCTTGCCACCCTCCTCCCCTCCTTGTACTGTTGAAATCTTGCGATCGTATCCATACTTTTGCCGTATGTTGTGCCGTATGACCTATCACGCGTACCATAGATTCCTTTACAATTTTCATCTTTCAATCTCTCTTTCGGATCTGTTCGCTCTCTTTCCCGCCACACACTGCCCAAGCTCTGCCGCTGGCTGAGGCCCTCAGACCACAACAGACACGCGCACACACACCTCTGCAACGTATTGTTACTCTGATCTGAATTGTTCTCGTTTAATAGCCAGCTCTTAATACCTTCAGGGGCATGCAACCTTGCTTTTTCTTCCTGTCGCCCCCCCTTTTTTTTTCTGCGCACGCTTTGTTCCACCTGTCTTTCCATCTTGGTCCACGTCCACGTCGTACGACGTAAAGCTACAGCGACGCACAGATAGCAGCTGGTCACATCCCGCAGGCGCTGCGGCAAACAAAACACACCCCATGTCGAAGTGCCAGGTCAGGTCAACAAAGATGGAAACCAACCGTCAATCTCGGCTCCTTCCCTCTCTCCCCCCTCCCAAAGAGCATCTCCGTGTCTGTGTGTGTCTTCCTTCCTGTTTTCCTGTTGTCAATCCGGATTGCGGGAGAGAAGAGCACGTGTGCCAACGACGAAAAGAAGGGGGCTTTTTTTGCATTTCGCGGGACATGTCAAGACGAGATAAGAATTTGCAGTTGGGCGGTTGGAAGGCACACCGATAATGCGACCTGCAGTAATAATTCTCCCCGTACACCCGTAATTACATCAGACGGATAATGGTACGGAGAAATTGGTTACGACGCAGTAAATGAATACTCGTACACTCGTACACTCGTACAGCGTAATGGATACGTTGTATGGGCCCTCGTCCACCCTCTCTCTCAATAGCCGCAAAAAGACGTAATATGACATATTACTCCCCCTCCGTTGTACAGTGAAGATTGATTCATGTGCTGTAACAAATTGTATGCTGCCAACTGTAGACGCTCAATTGAGTGGCAAACAGGAGCAGAAGAAAGAAAGGATTGAAAGAGAGAAAGAGAAAACCGAGGACTGCGGAGCCTGACTCACAGTGGGGCCTAGACTTCAATAAGCCACAGCCAAAAAAAAAAGAAAAAGAAAAGAAAAGAAAAAAAAATAATAACAAAGAGAAAGACGTCAAAATGAAAGATGACGTTCTGACGCCACCCAAAAAATAAGCGCCAGCCTAGCGATGGTCCTGAAGAACTCTGTGCTCCTACCGTCGTACGAGTCCTCGTAGACGCACACTTTTCCCCAACTGTCACAGCACTCAACGAGCTCGCACGCAATGCTTTCCTATCTTGGCCGCGCCAGGGAGACCACCAGTGTCGAGGCGAAAGGGCTTTGCTCTTGCGGAGATTTTGTCTTGATTGAACGAGCTGTCGAGACGACGTACAAAGTACTCGTATGATTTCTTTCTACAGCGAGGATGCAGAAAGTAATATCCCATACGGAGTACAGACCAAACCCCCCCCCCATTCATCCGTATCACGAACATCTTACAAGTGCACTGACAACTGTGCCCCTGTAACCACGTTCTGTTCTGTCTTGGTCGCAGCGCGTATTCGCTGTAATATTTCCTTGTGCTGCTGCCTGGTATTATTACGTCGTTCAAAGTACGAGTAATACGGCCACGAGCCCAAGTACAATGTGGGGGACACTCTCCACAAGGCAGCGATTCATTTCTACGGAGTATTACTCGTAGTTCTTACTGCTGTTGTTGCTGCTCTCTCTCGTTCTCTGCTTCCGTTCTCTTGTTGCTCCCTCGCTCTATCTCGTTTTCTCTTCTCCCCCCTTCCCCACTCGCCCTCCCTGCCTCAAACACAGCATGAACTATACCCACTCTCCATGGTTCTGACAGACATTGTATTGCACTCTTGCGGACCGACTTGCTTGACCACAGTCTATGCCGTTCACGGACGACACCGGCCCCCCGATCGGGGCCGAGTCTTGCCCTCGTTTGCGGTCGAATAATAGCATGTTATCTTGGCATGCATTACTAGCACGCACACAACAAGGCACACACACGCGCATATATGCATATACTTGCACGGCTTAATTTGCCTTCCGCAGGAGGTGACACGAAACACAAGGTCCACGGGTAAGCTCAGCAAAAAAAAAAAAAAAGGGAAAAAAAAGTCTGGGGAAATTACAGCAAAGCGGGTTGCAGTTAAGTGTTTTTTGTTTTATTTCTTGCCATTGATATTGTTGTTTTTTTTTTCTTGTCTTCTTGTCCAACCAACAGAACAACCATAAAAACACGAGGATGAAGATGCACACACACCCGATGTGCCCGACAATCCCGAGTACTACCTACCGTGATCAGCTTTTTTTTTTTTTTTTTTTTTTATGGCTGTTCCGGCTCCTGTCGTCTCATCGGCTGGTCAGAATCCACTGCCTTGCGTAAAGCATATATAGCACATGAAGAATACTCCGTATTACAACGCATATGAACTATTATATGGCAGCATTTACGGGAAGAGCTATATGATTTTCCACGTTGGTGCTCGTGTGTGTGTGTGTCAACACGCTTCGGCACTCTCGCCGAAAATCAGCGTCGCCCACACTTCACAAGGTCTCTTCTTTCTCTTGGCCCAGCCCACCAATGATGTTGAAGTATTTAACGTCCCGCTAATTGCTCCCTCAATGCCAGTACAATGCCAAGAGGTTGCACAGACTACGAGATGGAGAGCTGTTGGTTTTCTGTGGCATCACAGAGAGCAATACACCTAGAAAGCAAATGGGGAAGGGGGGGGGGGGGGGGGGGTGCATGTGATGGACGAGCACCAAACCAAAAAGTTTCAATGATCTATTTGCTTTTCGCTCTAAGCCTAAGCCGGCCAAAAGAAGCCGAAGCGTTCTTGTTATCTTCCGTCGACGACACCATCTAGATTGTTCTTGTCTGCCTCTTTTTTGCCAAAATGCGGAAAGAGAGCCGGTCGACGAAAACGACGAGAGCGACTAGGCGAAGCGCAACGAGAATCAAGAAGCACAATGGTCGCCGACGAACAGGAGCCCAAAAGGGGAGGGGGGGGGGGGAACAAGGGGTGCAGCGGCCAGCAAGATAGACGCCGACCAAAGTCGATCTTTTGCAGGGAGAGCTTTCTGTGCTTTGTTCCCGGAGCTCGGCGCCGGGCGCCTACTGTGGGAGCTTTGTGTCCAGGAAGAATACTAATACTACGGCGTGGTTACTGTGTGGTTGCACGAGAAAAAGGTCTTGGAAAAGGTCTTGATTATTCCTTGCATGAAGGAAAATGACGAGGATGAATAAGTCGAGGCAGAAGAGGGAGAAGGGGGTTACATGGAGCAAGAAGCATGTTTATCCAAATGAATCAAACACAGAACCAGTCAGTGTTGCTTTCTTGACTTCCCCTTCCTTTCGTGTATTTTCAATTGGAGATCGCATTTGAGAAGGCCGCTCAATTATCGTAGCTATTCCGCTGGAGATTTCTGCTCTGTCAATGCTCTGTGGCAGACTCTCGCACGGTACTTTCTAAGGGAGACGCCGAGAAAAGGCTTTGCTGAAACTGGGGTTTGCTCCGAGGGCCAATGTGCCGGAACAAAGGCGATCGGGTCCGAAAACGAAGCGCATTTGTTCTGATGGGCTTTTCACAAAAACGCATGTGCTGTCTGTGCTACGGGGCATTTGGCGTACTGTGGTTTACTGAGGTAATGCGCTATAATACTCGTTTAACAGGGCATTATTCAGCCTTTTTCGGGGGTGGGGGGGGTGCCATTGGTGCCAGACAGAGCCAGCTGAACCTGAACCCAATTATTCGGTACCTTTGTCCTTTGTCCTTTGACGTATCATCGTTTTTTCTCTGCCTTTTTTTCTCTTCATTTTCTGCTCTCTTTTCTCGCACATCGTCTCTTCCATCCATGCAATTTCCTCCCACGTCTGTCTTTTGTTCCAGGGCCTTCTTTGTGTGTCGCCTCGACATGTCCGTTCAACTCGCTTTCTTTTGCTGGCAAGCTTACTAGGTATTATTACAGAGTATTACTCCGTACTCCGTACTCCGTACTTGTATTGTAGTATTACAAGGCTGCACACTGTCTTCAAGTCCCCACTCGTACTGTGAAAACTACATGTACTTTTGTTGCTTGACAAAGTGCAATTGTCGCCACCTTTATTGAATGACGGCATGCTTTGCAGCTCTCTTCAAAATTTTCAACTGCTGATCCCCTTGCGAATGCTTTGCAGCTGTCTTCAACCTTCTCTCATTGACAACCGCACTTCCGGCTTCGGAGACGCCGTCCCCTGTCTTTGCTCTTTCGTAAAGCTTTGGCTCTCTTGCTGTCTTCGTTATCTCTTTTTTTTCAGGTGCAGCAGACCTGCAGTGCAGCGAGCTTTGTAACATCTGCAACGTCATACGCCCGCTCTGGCGCAGCAAGGGCGGCGATTCCCAGACAGCTCGTCCCGGCATTGCTCGCCGTGCGAGCAATGGGCCGCCCAGTGAAACTGGACGCCATGGAAGCTCTCCAAAAGCCACGACGATATATCAATCGCTTTTCAGAGGCAACCCACACGCTGCTTTTGCGTCTTTGCTTTTATTGCGGCACATAATTGAAATAATTAAAAGAAATCGTATCAGTGCTCTATCTGCAACGTTCCACAGAGATATCAAACGTCTGACACGGCGCTTATCGCGATAGTATCCCATAGGGACACAGAGCGAGGTTGCTTTCTACGACGTATTATTGCTTGCACAGTGTAGGGATTGCTGTACAGTGCTGAATATCCAAGCACAAGCTGTCCCAATCTGCTACAACGAACAGAGAACAACAGACAACAAGGCAAAAACAACGGCAACAAGGGCAACAAGCAACGGGACAAAGCAGCTGACAGCCGACAACAGACAGAACGGGAGCGAAGGAGGCAAAAATTAAAGACAGCAATAACAACGGGTATGAGAACACAACAAGCAACAGACAACAAGCAACAGACAACTAGGCAACAGACAAGAAAAAACAACAATGCACTGGGCAAAGGGACAAACAGGCGATGATGACAAACATTCCACTTCTAGGCCAATTGAGCTGTCTCCTGTATGGGCACACTCTCATTGCAGATACAGGTCCAAACAAAAAGGAGGCCCCCGAGAAAGTACGGTTGCAGTAGGATATTGGGCTGATCTCAAGGCCCGTTAGAGTGACGTCGCAGACCAACTACGTTGGGACGCTGCTAGCGAGCCCTTCTGCGGCGGTGTCTCTCGCTTGATGCAATGCACAGCTTCAGAAATCCCCAACACGCCGGCACTAAGGACGGCGCAGGAGACTAAATAAAGAACAGGCCCAGATCTGCAAACGGCGAAGAAGCGAGACGTGAAAATGAGGGGACGCGCCATCTGAAAATAAAACTAAAATCGCGAGCAGACAGGAAACGACAGGAAGCGACACTTGGCAGACCAGAGGTGGGCAGAGAGAAAGAAAGAAAGAGAGAGGGGGAGAGAGAGAAAGAGAGCGAGAGAGAGAGAGAACGAGAGGGGAAGAGAGAAAGCGAGAGCGAGCAAAAGAGCGAGAGGGGGAGAGGGGGAGAGGGCGAAAGCAACAAAGAGAAAGAGACTACTAGCGGGTGCAGGGATTGCACATGGGACAGGAAGAAAAGGGCCTTGTCCTCGCCTGAACCGAACTGGTCACATCCACCATTCGGATTCTTTTCACGCTTTGAAGGGGCGCCCACATGGCAGCGAGATCGTTCTTACAGTGGCTGAATGCAAGCGGGACTTTGCTTGACCGCTTGCTTGACCGCTTGCTTTGCCTGCTTTGCCTGCTTTCTCTGCAGCCTTTCCCGCCATCCCTTTCTCAGATGGGCGAACGAGGAGGGGGGAGAGAGGGGTGCGACTATCGAGAGCCCCCGGCCGAGAGAGGGGAGGAGACACGCAAGCCAGGCCGACTTGGGACATGCAAAGGGATGGGGGGAAGGGTGGGATTGCCAAAAAAAAAAAAAAAGTGCAGAAGTGCTGAAGAGGGAGAGAGGAGGGGCAGACGAGCCAAACGAGGTTATACTTTCGTAGTCGACGAAGAGAAAAAGGGTCCGTCTCGTACTTTGACGGCCACTAAACGCAGTCGAGTATGTTCGCCGAGCGGAAGCGGAATTTAAGCCGCTCTGCAAAAAGGCCTTTTTCATCTGAGCATGCGAGCATTTCGTTGTCCTGCTTGCATGCTCTTCGTATACGCTCTTACTGCCTCGACATGGACTACATTCTTTCGTTTGTCTTCTGTGTCTGTGTCTGTGTCTGTCACGGGAGGTCGCCGTTTAGCTGACCGCCATCTCCTTTCTGGGCTGCTCCCATTGGCTGCTCTGCCTTGCTTTCTCTCGCCAGAACGGGACTCGCCTGCAGCAAGGAACTGCCCACCTAGATGTCGTTCAGTGCCGTTTTAGGACCAGGAGAGGAACAACAACAACAACAGCAACAGTGAGGGGACAGAGAGAGAACTGAAGGGAGGGTGGAAAGGGAGGTCTTCCCCGACGCCATTTTAGCTTCGCCGATGTCTTTTCGCCTTCTGCTGTCTCCCTCTCTCGTTCTCTCTCTCTCCCTTTGCTGTATTACGTAGGCCGTAGTTATTGTATGTAGGAGCACCCCGAAAAAAGAAAAAGCATGTGGCCGAATTTTTTCGGCTTGTCGCCTCTCTCTCTCTCTCTCGTTAAGAGCTACCAAGTCCAAAGTTTCCTGTCGCCAATTGGCCGTCAATCACATCCGGCTGCCCCCCTATTGGTCTCGTCTTGTCCCTCGCTTCTCAGTTCAAGGACTGGGAGGTTGACAACACCACAGACAAACCCCCCTCTTGCCTCACCGCATTTCTTGCCTCACCGCACTTTTCGGTGGGCCATTCATTGCCCTTGTGATCCTTGCCAAGGTCGGCCACCCTCCACCGTCTGTACTATATTTGGACTAGAAGCAAGGAGGCCACACGAGAGAAGACCGCAAGGGAGGCCACATGGGAAGTAAGACAAGAAGAAAAATTAAGAAGGAAGAAGGAAGAAGAATGGAAAAAGGAAAAGCGAGAAATGATAAATGACAAATAAGAGAGAAAGGGGAAGATAGCAAGAAGGATTTTTTTGCTCTACTGGAACAAGCAGCCCATTTGCTGCTCTGCAAATCGTTAATGTCGGACGGAGTCCCCGAAGGACAGCCGCAAGGAGACACGGAGAGAGGGCCTGAAACGGCATAACCAGCAGGTTCAGCTTTGCCAGAGGCCGGTCTTGCAGAGAGAAGACACCGGAAAGGGAAAAGCTGTAATGTTTCTACGTTGCAGGGGTGAGAGAAGGCATCGAGGGTTCCTTGCTGCAGCTTCTTCTTCTTCTTCTTTTTTTTTTTTCCTTTTCTATTTTTGGGTGCGTATGTGGCATTGTGTTCGGAGACGATGTCTGTAGTAAGATGTGTGAATGCTGGGCACCCACCCCTTGAAGATACGACATTCAGAGAACTTTGTAACACATTCGTAGCACAATAGGCCTGGTGATGACAGCGATGCCTCATGATGGCAGCCAAGTCACATTACGCCAGGTGGCCTGCACGAGGAGAGAGTTGTTGCTGTATATTGAAGAGAAAGATTCGACGAGCGCAGAACTACATGCAATTCTTCTTCTTCTTCTTCTTCTTCTTCTTCTTCTTTCAAAACAAACGAGTATACGCGCACCTTCTGGAAGAAACACATCTAAAAAACACCCATTTGAGGTATGGCAATCTGTTGCTTATTTTTACTTCATCATCTGTCTCATTCTGTTTTACTCCGGCTTGCTCTCTTGTGCAATCTCTTATTCCCTTTTTTAGCCTCTTTTTGAGCCACCGAGTGCCAGACAAACCCTCCCAGGAGCCTTTTTTTTTACACCGGTACATAATGTAAGACAAGAGAACAAGCAGATGACATGGGGGGCAAAGAACAATAAAACGGGCGAGGTAAAAAAAAATCCTCGCTTTTTGGTTGAAAAAGAAAAAAAAAAAGAGAAAGGAAAGAAAACAAACTCCGCCTTCCAACCCTGTAGAACAGATGAAAGAGAAATAAAAAAGAAATATAGAATTCACCTTCACCACTTAGATAAAAAAAAAAGATTCACATACAAATTCTCTCGTCCCAGCGTGCCCGATCCGACAAAATACAATTAGATCCAAAAAAATGACATCAAACAATCCAAAAAGTCGACCCATTTTGATATGATAGAAGAAAAGGAGAAAGAGCAGTCCCAGAGATCCAAAAAAAATATTGAAAGTCTGGAACAGATTAAGCAATGGCCACCATAAGCATTCCATAAAAACGCGGCGGCAAGATCAAGATGGCTGTTCAGAGCGCATGCAAGCAGGTAGCGTGCACTTTACGCTGTGAAAACGGCAGAATAAGCAATGGAAGCGAAGTCAAGCAAAGCACGATTGGCCGCTCCTGCTCCCCATTGCCAGGTCTTTATCCTCCTACCCTCCTACCCTCCTACCCTGCTGGCTGAAACTGATCAAAGAAAGGCGGACCGAAGAGGCGGGAAGAGGCGGAGCTGATGGTAAGGCGAGATGAAGCTAGGTTGTGTGCTCTAAATGCGCATCCAAAGTCGGAGTGTGGAAACTGGTTGAGAGGGAAAAAAAGGGAAAAAAAGATAAAAAAAAATGAAAGCGAGGCAAACCAGCGGCAGGGGCAGCAACGGTCGAAAAAAGCAGAGAGGATCAGGAGCGTTTCTATGATCCTTCTAACGGCTGCACGTAGCTGGTGAAGCTAAAGTCGAGCAGGTTGTCTAGCATCCAATGTTGCGGGTCGAAAAAGTCGTAGTTGGTGGGGTTCGGGTCAAAGACGCCGGGGCCGCTCAGCATGCCATTGTGGCCGTGGCCGGCCAGACCAGCTGACGTTGCGGGAGTCAGGGTACCGTTGGATGTCGCCGCCAGAATGTTGGGCAGGACCTGGCTGCTGACGCCAAGCATGGCGTTGTCCAGATGCGACGACGAGGCCGTCGACTCGTTCGCCGAGTCCGGGTTTGTTGGGTTCTTGAGGGCTGCGGCTATGTGTGTTAGAGGACCAGAACAAAAGCAGGAAAAGTGAAAATAAGCAAAAAACAAAAAAGAAAAAAAAGAAAAAAAAAAAAAAAACGCACCGTCTAAGCTACCACGGCCTCGTGCTTGGTATTCTTCGCGCCAGTGCCAAATGGAATCAAACACCAGACTCATGCTGTGGCGACACCGCACCTTGAGCTGCAGGCTGTCGTCGACGTCGATCGGGCTGTCGTCGTCCTGGAAGGCGCGGCCCTGCTGCGTCTCCAGGCGGGCGCCGTTCCACATCTGCACCATCAGCTCGGCCAGGCGCCACTGCAGGTCGTTGTGCACCACGCTGGTCGAGCGGATGGCCGCAATGGTGCGGTGGAAGAGCTGGCGGCCGCGGTCGTAGTCGATGGACCGTGCAAAGAACGAGCGCATCAGCTTGAGCAGCGCAAAGCCGGCGGCCACGAGCATCTGCTGCAGATAGTTGGGGGCATACTTGAGCGTGTCGATGCCGACGTGCTCCTGGGGCGACGACGGCGACGACACCGTGCCGTTGCTCAGGATCTCCTCGAGAAACGACACCGTCGACCGCCACAGCCCCATCAGGTCGTCCAGGTAGCCGGGCGTCGTGCTCGAGTCGAAAAAGCCGGCCAGCCGCAGGTGCAGGCCGGCCGCCCGCAGGTGGAAGGTGACGATGGTCGACAGGCCCCGCGACATGATGTCGGCGTTGAGCTCGTTGAACTCGCGGCGGAACACGCGCATCAGCATGCTGCGGTGCTCGTCGCCGGCCACGCCGCGCGGGTCGCTCGCGTTGCTGTACATCTCCTTGGACACCTTGTCGCAGAAGCGCTCAATCTGCAGCCGGGCCTCCAGCTCGGGCGACAGCTGGAACGGGCCCGACTCGCCGGACCGCGTGGCCAGCGTCCAGTCGTACAGCGACGACGCCGGCTGGCCGTAGCCCGTGGCCACGTTCTGCGCCACAATGTTGCACACCGCCCACGTCACCACGCGGTCGTGGATCTGGTCCTTGTTCAGCTCCACGGCCACGCGCGTAAAGTCGTTGATGTGGTTGGGCCGGTGCAGCCCGATGCCGGTGGCCGTCTTCATCATGACGCCGCACAGGATGTGCGTCGGGTCCGAGCTGGTCGTGCTCGTCGGCAGCGGCCACGTGCACAGCAAGCACATGGCCTTGACGACAAAGTGCGTGCCTGGCACGTCGCCGATCGTCTTCCACAGCAGCGTGTTGATGGGGCTGGAGATGGCCGTCAGCAGCGTGGGATCCGGCGCGTAGCGCCGCGCCGCCACGGCGACAATCGACCAGTACAGCAGCGGGTGCTGCTGGTAGTAGGCCTCGGGCGTGAGCGACGGATTGAGGAAGGGCAAGAAGGGGTGGTAGAAAAGCCAAAAGTCCTGGAACAGCTGCGCCTCGTTGTCTTCCGTCAGCCGCACCTCGTCCAGCTCGCGCACAATGCGTGCCATGGCGTACGAGCCGCCGCGCTTCAGATGCAGCAGCGACGAGACAGCCTCGTCCGAGCCCATTAGCGAAGGATTGCGCGTGTGCGTGTACAGGCTGTTGCTGTTGTTGTTGTTGCTGCTGTTGACCACCGGCGACTGCAGCTGCGAGTGTGACGGCAAGTCTTCGTCGTCGTCCGGCACCTGAAAGCCCTGGGCGCGGGCCTGCTGTACGCTGCGTCGCAGCCGGTCGATTTCCTTCTCCATCTCGGCGTGCTTGGAGCGCTTGCCTATCCTCTTGAAGTTGGACTCGATCTTGCATGTCAATTTGAGCCGATTGCATCGAGAACAGCTATGGAAGGGTTCTTGGACAACATCGCAGCGTAGCTGACGAATGCACATTAGCAGGGGAACACAGCTGTATTATGACTGAAAAGAAGAGCAAGAGTCAAAACCCAGAACCCCCCCAGCTTGTCGGCGCATGCTCACCTTTTGCTGCCGGCACTCATTGCACGCCCTCTTGACGCCGGGCTGGCGCTTCTTCTCCGAGTGCTCGCCTCCATCGTCATCGTTGAGAACACTGCCTGGACTGCTATCAAAGCCGACACTGGCCGGCGCTCCGGTGCTTCGCTTGCGCTTTGCGCCGTTGACACCAATCGTACTGCGGACGCTCACGGGGCTCGTCGGACTCAAAGATGAGCCGCCGCCGGCCGCGAGAAGTGGCGATCCATCCATGCACAGAGACCGTGTAAGTGTAACGAGAAATCGGCGCTGGAAAATATAAGACAATCCCTGATGAGTCAAGCAAGGTATTGCCGGGATTGGAGCAAAACAGCGAGGACAATGGCGGCCGGTCCCAGAAAAATCCAGACGGGATGAACGATGTGGATAAAAAACAAGGAAAACGGGGAAAATAAGGCGGAAAAAGGAGCGAAAATGACAAGCACAAAGAAAGGCACGACAAGAGAGCAATGCTCAACAAGTATTAAAGTAAAAGGCCTTGAAGACGAAAAAAAAAGGTACAAGGAACGAATGCAGTCAACGAACGACAGGTCTGACACTGCTTTCGCGAAACAAAAAAAAAAAAATGACAAGACAGCAGTCAGCAGTCAGCAAGACCAGACCCAAAAAGATGGGCCTTTTTTTTTGCGGTTCGATCGGAGCGGAGCACGTCGTCCGTCACGGCATAAAGACAGACAAAAAAGAACGGGCTGGTCCAGCGAGTCCCAAATCAAACGGGGTGGAGTGGCTTTCCAATCGTTCGCTTCGTTTTTGTTTGTCCCCTTTCTCTTCTTCTTGCGATTTGTTGTAAGGAATTGGGAGTCATAATCGAGGGCCCGAAGACGGAGGGGGCGGGGAAAAAAACCCAAGCAAAAATCGAGCAACTGGGTCATGCCTACCTCTTTCTCCACTTTCTGACTCTTACTTTTTTCATTTTCTCTGTGCGTCGCAGCAGCAGAGGAAGGAAACGATAGCAAAGGGAAAACAGGCAATTACGAACGACGGCGAGCAACAGCCAATCACAGCGGCTGTGGTGGGGCCCTTGACCGTCTTGCGTGCTGCACAGCGGGGCATTTTACCGTCGCATAACGTGCTGATTGGTGGAGATGGACTGCAGCGCGACCAGTCACAAAGCCTGCCGACCGCCAGATGGCATCACGTGGGGGGATTAATGTGGGTTCTCGAATGGGAAATTCCTGCCGATTTCTTCATTCTCACCGCTCCGCCAAAGCGGTGTCAAAGTTGGAGGTGCTTAAAGGTGCTAGAAGGCGGCTGCTTTGGGGGTGCTTGGGGCTGCTTGGGGGTGCTTGGAGGTGTTTGGAGGTGCTTGGAGATGTTTGCTTTTTTGGGACCAGAATTGTGGCAAGGAAGGTGCCAATTTCTGTAAACACTTCCTGCCTCGACCGGTAACTGTCAAATACAAGACGGAGAAATAATGGCTTTATGTGCCTTCTTTGCATTGTTTTTCAACGAGAATTTCTCCGTCGACGACACCCATCTTTCTACTGTACCATCCTACGCCCGACAACAAAAAAAAAAAAAAAAAAAAAAAACCTCGCTGAAGGCGACCGCGACAAACAGCCATCCATAAAGGGTGTCGATGCGCTGGCCCTGCCAACTCATACATACATTGACGCCTCCATTGCAACGCCCGCTGTTCTGCAACCACCAATCAAAACTCGGTGGAAAGTTGCACAGCAGAAGGCGAAACCAGAAAGGTGAGCGAAATGACCCAAATGCAAAGCACGAAAACTGCAATTCCTCTGCTGTGAAATGCTTGCTGCATCACTGGTGCGACCATACCCTTCCCTTCTAGCTCTGCATTCTGCATCGAGCCGTCGGGCTCCGCTTTGCTTACCCCTCACTGCAAAGACGACCTTGCAGAAAGCCATCACAAGGACGAGAGCTTTTTTTCCTTTTGGTCTTTTCTTGCAGGTCAACAGCAGGGGGGGTTTTATGAATCTCGTATATCGTGGGCCACACATGCTCCTAGCATAACAGGAAGACAACGCTTGGCGCAGCTCCTCGTTGCCTTCTCTATGATTAGCTGGAGATACGGAGCAATACCAGGTTCACAAACACCACACAGAGCCCCACAGCGTTTGGTTCGAACTCGCGCCATCTCGTACTTTTGCTTACCTGACGATCGAACAGGGCGACAGCCAGGACCACCGAGCAACAATGTCCGCCAGCAAACATTCACAGACACTGATCAGTTCCGAGCCCGGCAGCGGAGGCAGCGGAGGCGCTAGCAACGTCAACGTTGCAAAAAAGCTGATCAAAGGCCGACTGAAACCACCTGTTCGCAACCCCCTGTCGCCCTCGTACACGCAAGCGGCGACCTTTAAAAACGAGGTAGCCATTGAGGGGCCTGGATCTGGCCAGAAACGTAAGCAGCAAAGAACGGGATCAAGAAGAGCGGGCGAGAGAACGGAAGAGAAGGCAACGCTAACGGCTTCATGTAGCACCACCCATTGAAGTTTGCTCAACGGCATTGCCACAGCCCTTTGTGAACCCTGAATCACCATTGTCATTGCGGAATGGACCTGCAAACCAGCGATGATGACCAATGGTCTGGCGACAATATTGTCCATGACGAAAAAGGAAAAAGACCTATCAAATATGACAAGCTTGGCCAAGGTGTCCTATTCGTGCTTTTTGCTCGTGTTGTTATTTTGTTATTTTACATCTATCACATCGAGAATCCCATACCGAAGACTGCAACACATCCCCAGCAGCGAGTTGTGTTCTCGTTTGAGTAAGGCGACGCTGTCGAGTGTGTTCATACGACATCAACCCCCACCCCAGAAGCGATAACTAAGGCACGAAAACGAGGAGACGGGTGCTCCGTTCGCACATGGGGCATGCTGCGTTTCCGTCGTTCTGCCGCTCAGGTCATACGTTGCTGCTGTTGATTTGCGTCTTTTCTCCGACTGCTACGGCATAAGCCGTCATACAGCTGACCCCAGCAAGACTTTGTCAGCCAATAATCCGCAAGACGATAGACAGAATAGCGGTTTCAAGGGCAACGTTCGGACGACCCAAGGCCCAGCCGAGGCCCTGTTACCAGCTTTTTGTGTTCCTGTCTTTTCTGCCGCGTTGCAACCTTGTTTCGCCTTCCGTCGTGGAGGGTCGGGTGTCAGTTGTCGGGTGCACAAAAGGCCACCAATGCCACACTCTACGACAAAGGCGTTGCTGTCCATGCCGTCTACTGCAACAGTATTATTACCCCCCCCCCCCCCAGACCAGGTTTTTGACAACGGAAAAACGGCCATCATGCCGCGGAGTGCGCCCTGTTTTCCTCAGTACGTTCTACGGAGCTCTCGTCATAATACGCCTTGGAACACACTTACCGCTAACACGACACTTGTTCCAGCCGCGCGTTTGATATGGGACATTCAAAGACACTGGCAGCAGATGCGGGATCACGAAAATAATAATAGCAATAGCAATAGCAACAAAGCAGACATCTCCAGAGTGGTAGAGCCTCTTGTTTAGCACAATATGAGCGTGGGCCGCTTCGGTGTTGAGTCGCCTTATGTCGCGGTAGCAAGACATTACAACGTGCCAGTCGCAAGATTTTGCTTGCATTGATTTGTACGAGCATTAACAACTCCCGTGTCCACGCGCAGCACATATATGGACATATTGGTCGGTACTAATAGGGACAACAAATTTGGCTGTTGGGAGTGGTCTCGTGTCACTGTCTCCGAGTTGCTGCCAACTCGAACCCTTTAAAAAGCCAAGATGCCGAAAGAAAAGAGCTTGGGGGCCATCTGTCCGAAAATGATCCATCGCTTTCTTCTCCGCATTTTTGGTGGAAAGGGCTTACGAGTGCTCCATTCACAGACCCCCAAACCTGGCGTGTAACTGTCTGGTTCTCGCGGCTACGGCGAATTCTTATATTTAGGTGGCCCCCAATGTTCTCGAAGGGGGCCATCGAAGCTTATTTTGCCTCGATGATCTGCGGAGGTTTTCTCCCACTTTTGGTCCCACCTGAGGATTGTGCGCTGAAGTGCTAGCATTACCGAGTCACCATCATGAAGCCCATTTTATCGCTGGCAATAAAATGGCATGAACAAGGCTTTGCGCCGCTGAGAAGAATCGATAAAAGTGTGCGAAAAAACTGGTGCAATATGTTCACTGTTGTTTTTCCCGTCTTTTTTTTTTTTATCTTCACTTGTGTATTTTCCCCCGTGTGCTTCAAGCGATATTCTCTAGATGGCCATAGGAGACACTGAAGAGGAGCTGGGAATGGCGAGCCATATTCAGATTTGTCTCGAGGATGAGAAGTTTTCGCTCATCATTTACAGATTTGTGTAAATACATCTGATCGCTGCCGATCCTCATTCGATCGGCATCTAAAAAATTCCGACAAGGCTGATTGAGGAGGTGGCAGAACAAGCGGCAAGGCCGAGCCGCTCGTGACTTGCATCCTAGGACGGGCCAGACCGCCAAACCGTGACATGATGCCGGGGTGTCAAGTTGGGCCATTTGACGCGCAACAGCTCTTCTATACCTGCTGGCAGAAAATTGGACATGCGATAGCAACAATGGCCGACGCCTAGAGGGCTTCTCCCCATTTCTATTCTACCCCAAGACGCCATTGATATCCTGGCGGTTGCTTGACGTATTTTCTTAAGCATACCTAGAGAGGACGGCTTGTTGATTTGTCTCGAGGAAGTTTGAAACGAAACCAATTTCATACAAACTACAACTTTCTTTTGCTTCTCTTCTTCCACTCTTCATTTCCTCTTTCTCTCTATCATTCTTTCCCTTTATCATTCTTTCCCTTTATCATTCTTTCTCTGCCTCTCTATTTCTTTCTTTCCCCTCTCTCTCGATATTCTACTTTTTGCCCAGTTTGCTGCCTTAATGGCGTTGTTCTTCAGCAGCGCAAATCAAACCCCCTCCCTTAGAAAGCATCTGGTTAAGCGAGTTGAGATGCGTGGCAGTATTGTGCCTCGACTTGCATCGTACACCCTCAACGGGATCTTGACTCAGATCCTTTTTCTGGTTCTGTCACCACATCCGCATCTCAAGTCTTTTTCATCTCCGGCTTTGTTGGGGCAGAAGAGCAGCCATGAAAAATAGCTTTAAGAAGTGGGATGTTTTTTTTTAGTGAACCCCGCGTCTGGATTGTCTCTGGATAGCTGTTCTGGGGAAGTCTCCACCGCACCGGGGACGAAAGACGTTAGGTGGGGCCCTCGCTGTGGAGCAAAAAGGTGCAACGTCTCCACACCCAGTCTTCTCGGTAAACTCAGAATGGATTGTCCGAGACAGGCAAACTAGGAGAGCGAAAATGAGACAGGAATGAAAATTGGAGGAAGCAGGGGAAAAAAAAAACTCGTGAGAAGGCGACGTCTGGGATACTTGCCTTTTTTTGCTTTTTTATATTATGTGGATGTTGCTAGCCATTTTGCTCTAAGCGTCCTACGTACGACGCAGTGTCCCAGCAAAATAAAGAGCCGGTGGAAGATGCCGACATACGTCTTAGTTGCGTTGTATAAATCTGGGAGCCGGTGGAGGCAAAAAACACCTGGTTTTGACGATCTCATAACCGGTGGAAGATAACAAAGAAATGTTTTGTTTTGTGGAAGGCTTTTGAAGATCGCGAACCGGTGGAAAGCCAAGGACTTTTATTTTGGAATTTGAAAAGACGAAGAAGCTCTTTGCATCAAAGGCCAAGAGAGAAATGAGACTGCAGAGTCCTCGAAGGCGAGCTTTATGTGTGCTTTGACTTGCGTGGCCACGTCCAATGAAAAGCCAAAATCACTTTCAAACACAAGATCAGCCAAAAAAAAAGATGAGAAAAGTTACCAAAGAAGAAGTCCAGGCAAAAGTGACTACGGCGTAGTAAATGTCGAAATAGAAGGCTAGCCGGTGGGCAAGAGACGCCATTGGATCTTGAGTTTTTTTGTCATCTGCAAGAAGAGAGATAGGAAAGAGCAAGCGAGTTGTTAAATTGGATTGCACTCCGGAAGCTGACATAGGCGGCCAAAGAGGTTCGTTCTTTCCTTTTTTTTTTTTTGCTTTTTCCTACACCGTATTTGCTTTGTCGTGTAATAAGCCTTACGCAAAAAAGGGATTTCGTTGATCTTGAAAAGAGAGAAAAAAAAAATCCCATAAAGAAACCGATCTCCCGAGCCTGTCCTGCATTGGTTTTTTCTGAAAAGCAAATAAGACAGCCAGTCTGCAAAGTGTAACCTTTTTTCACTCACTTTTTATTTTTATTTTTATTGTTTTCTTGACTCTTCTTCTTCTTTCTTGTTTTTTTGTCTTCTTTCTCCTGGACCTTCCGGCTGTTCCCCAAGCCAATTGTGGACCAGCAAGGTGAACTTTACGGAGTAATAGTACAGGCTAGCTGAGGAGCTAGACAAAACGCTTCCACGCCATTTCAGTGCAAGGGGCTGTTTGTCGAATGCAGCTTGCGACGGGCCTTGTGCACCTCGATTGCGGATTTGTCAGGGTGTGCTCTTGCTCGTTTGTTAGCCCGGCGCTGTCCGTCCATATTGGACCTTCGGCTTCTCAGCTTTGGCTGCTCGGCATCTTCGCTGTCTCGCGAGCCGGGTCGGTCGACTCCATATTTCTTTTTTGGGGCACTTTTTTTTTGGGACTTTGGCGGCTCTCGTCTCTTTACTGTCATCTGGGGATGCTGGGGGCTCCGGTTCCTCTTGGTTATCTCCACTCTGTTTGGATGTGACTATTTGACCTCAACTGCTCGACATTTCGAACAGTCCCGAACTTATTTCTCCTTTCTCTCACCAGAGGAGTTTTTCTTTTTTCCTCATTTTGGGGTGGTTTTTTTTTTGTTTTTTTGAACTCTGGGTTGGCTTCCACCTTCCTCCCTTTCTCACTCGGCTTGTTCTTTCTGCTTGCCTCTCTCTTGCTGAGAGCTGATTCGACCTCGACGACTCCGCCGCAATGGCGACCGAAGTGAGGACCGCCACCGCGCCGGCACGCGCCCGGAAGCCCAACAAGGTGCGCAAGCGTGCACCCAAGGCCTGCCTGTCCTGCCGGGCACGCAAGGTCCGGTGCGATGTGTCGCAGCGCGGGCGGCCGTGCATGAACTGCTATCTTGACAGCGAGGCCTGTGTTGTGACAGGCCGAGCCGCGCGAATGTATGTTTTGTTCAGCCCTGTACTTAGTTTGCGTTTTTGTGTTGAATATCTCCATACCTCTGCCTATTTACTGGGCCACTTCTTCTTTTTCTCACAAAGCAAGGCGCAAATCGCAACAGCCCGTCGCCACCGACTCGGCCGATGTGTCTCCAGCTGTAGCCGCTGGCGGCCCAGAGCCGTGTCATGACCACAGCCACAGCCACAGCCCGTCGCCGGAGCTCGTCACGCCGTTTTACCACAGCCTCTCAAATGCCTCGAGCGTTTCGGGCGGGATCTCCGAAACGGTGGAGGTGCAGACAGCACTGGCCCAGCCCGTGCAAAGGTCAAGGGAGCCGGCAATACAGACGAGCCAACAGTTGTCCCAGCACCAGCATCACCAACCGAATCAGAGTCAAACCCAAAATCAAAACCAAAACCAGAACGAGAATCTGAACCAGAACCAGAACCAGAACCAGAAGAACCAGAACCCGCATCAAAATCCGAGCCTGACCCCGAGTCATCATCAACAACAGCACCGGCACGCCCAAAATCAGCACCAGCCTCCTTTTGAGCACCAACATATCCAGCACCACTATGGCGGCCCGTCACTGGCGGCGTTGAGAGGACTTCCGACGGGCCAGGAGCCGCATCACGCCCCGCCGCCGCTGCCGGGAATGCAGATCACGTCGGACGTGGTGTACTCGTACTACCCGTTCCTGGCCGTCAGCAACCTGTCGGGCATTCCGGCGCAGGACGTCAACTACCTAGAAATGCAGGGGTGTCTGCGGGTGCCCACGCGCGTGGTGCTGGACGAGTTTGTGCAGCAGTTTTTCTTGCACGTGCACCCGCTGCTGCCGCTGTTCAACGAGGGCGATTTCTGGGATCTGTATTGCCAGCCAGGCGGCGGCGACGGCTGCAGCGTGCCGGCGACAGGGCGCTTTTCGCTTCTGGTGCTGCAGTCGCTGCTCTTTGCAGCCTGCACTGTGGGTGATTCTTTTTTGGCGTCAATTTTGTTTTACAGTTTTGTTGCTGTTTGTCTCATCTAATCCGACTGCCTTAGTTCGTTTCTCGGAGCAGCATCCACGCGCTCGGCTTCAACACGATCCGGCAGTGCCGGGCCGCGCTGTACCGGCGGGCGAAGCTGCTGTACATGCTCGAGACAGAAGCATCGCCGGCGGCCATGGCGCAGGCAGCGCTGTTGCTGAGCTTCTGGTCGGCCTCCAGCAGTCCCGGAACGAAGCTGCCCAACACCGGCTGGCTGAGCTCGGGCATCCAGCAGGCCAAGCTGGCCGAGGCGCACCACTATGCGGCGCTGCCGGCCGAGAGCCGGCGGGCCAACGCGCTCAAGCGGCTGTGGTGGTGCTGCATCATCCGCGACCGCGTCATGGGCCTGAGCGTGCGCCGGCCGCTCCAGATCACGCGGGCGCACTTTGACCTCGACGCCAAGGTCAACCCGCCGCTGGCGCCGGCCGATCTGGCCGACGAGATCGAGCGCAGCCGCGTCTACAACCCGGACACCAAGAAGTGCCTGATCGACATTCTCGTGCATCTGGTCGACCTGTGCGTCGTGCTGACCGACATCATGACCCTCGTCTTCCCCCTCGACGACACCCCCGGCTGGGGCCGCCACATGGCCGACGGCGAGGCCGCCCGCGTGCGCCAGTGCAAGGCCGACCTGCGCCGCTGGCACAAAACCGTCATTACCAAGTTCCCCATGCTCGGCAGCGGCAGTGGCGGCCATGCTGGCGCGAGGGGCGACTTGAATGGTGGGCCCCGATTCGGCGGAGCCGCCAAGTACTACCACGACTCGGTTATTCTCTACACCAATCTGGTGTACATGTATTACCAGTGAGTTTTTTTGGGAGAAGAGAGAGATCTCTGAGATCCTGTTTGACTTGGGCTTTGCCAATCTCTCTTTGTTTTCTCATGTCTCCATCCCTTTTTCTAATCATCAACAGCTCCTCACGCGTTGCTCTGTGCCACCACGAGGTCCTCCAGATTGCCTATACCAGCGCGGCGCCGGCCGTGGACGGGAGCTTTAACGCGAATGCCCGTACCATCCCTGTCATCTATGAGAACCGACAAGAGTTGCAGGACGCTGCGTCGGGCGTCACAGAGTGTCTGAAAGAGCTGATCCAGCTGCGGCTGGCGCGTTGGCTCCCAACGAGCGCGTAAGTCCTGATTTTTTTCTGCTCCAGCACCACTTGCACCTAAACCAGCATTTTCTTCTGACGCTTTGCAGGGTTGCCTGCACTGCCATGCCGCTCTTTCTGCACATCCTCGACGCTAAGCTGTCGTCGCTCTCGGCGGCAACAGCATCAGCCAACTCGACAAGCAGCGACGCGATGGGCAATGCGGCGGGCGACAGCAGCAGCAGCAGCAGCAGCAGCAGCAGCGGCGGCGGCGGTGGCAGTGGTGGCAGTGGTGGCAGCGGCGGCTGTGGCTCGGCAGCCGCCACGAGACAGGGAGTGCCGCCGCCCGCGGCCACGGCGTCGTCGGCGCTCAAGCAGCACCGTCTCAACATCCTAATTGAGGCCATGAAGACGTACCAGCCGCAGTATGACGGCGTGGACTGGGTCAGCGAGACGATCCGGCACATTGTCAATCTGGCGCAGCTGGACGGGCCCACGGCGCTGCCGCAGGCGGCGGCCAGCGGCTGCTGCAGCGGCATTCCCGGCTGGACCGACCTGCTGGCCACGAGCCCGTCGCGGTACCTGCGCATGGCCATGACCATGGACATGGCTCTGAGCAAGAACCGCATGCCCGAAGAGTGTGATTTTCCCGCCGGTCTGCGGGGCTTGTTTACGGGCGGGTTTCATGCCGGCCGCAGCAACCTCCGGCTGGGAGGCAGTGGCGCTTTGCCCCGGTCGGAGAGCTCGGCCAGCACAGCCAAACGCGCCACCACTGGCAGCAACGCCAGCAACACCAGCAACGCCAACCGAGACAGTCTACCCTCCAATTTTGGCAACGGAAGCATGCCGCCGCCGCCCAGCGACAGCCTAATGGCCAACAGGGACGACGTGGCGATGGCGGACGTGTCCATGAACGACGGCAACGTCAACAGCCACACCAGCCAAAGCCAAGAACAAAGTCAAAGCCCAGGCCAAAGCCAAAACCGCAGCCGCGGCCAAAATTACAACGAGCTTAGCGATGAATATCCTTACGGGGAGTATGCAAATCCCAGCACTTCCTACGCGGCAAGCTTCTCGCTGGCGCCGCACCATCTGGCCACCACGGGCATGGGTATGGGTATGGGCATGGGCATGGGATCTATGGACATGAGCGCCGCGGGCATGAGCACTGCGTCCGTGGGCGATGCCGATATGGGCCTTGTTGGCCTGGACATGGCTGGCTTGGTCGGCATGGCAAACACGAACAACCTGGGCAACCTGGGCAACCTGGGCAACCTGGACAACATGGGCAACATGGGCAACATGGGCATCATGAACAACGCGGGGAACAAGGGCGACCTGATCGACTTGGCCGACCTGGCCGACTTGGTCGACATTGCCGACCTAGACCTGGACAACATAAGCTTTTCGCCGATGCTGGCCGACTCGGCCATGCTTCCGCCCGGCACCGTCGTCACGCAGCTGTCGCCGTCTGACGTGGAGACAACACCGACGGTCTCGGTCGACGACGTCGATTCGCCAGCAGGGAGACCGCCTCCGGCAGCATCGGCCGCGGCATCAACTGCTGCTTCAGCAGGAGGCACTGCCTCCTCCTCCTCTTCGGCCGAGTCAGACGAGTGGGTGCAGCAGCCGTGGGGTGATGGTGACGACGACGACGACGACAACGACGACAACGACGACGACAGCGGATTCGGCACCGGCTTCGGCAGTGGTGGCGAGGACGGAGACGGATACTGCAGCGGCAGCGGTGGCGGTGATGGCGCCGACAGAGACTCGGCGCGCATCTTGCTGGAGGCGATTGGCGATGCGTGAGGGAGGACGTAGTATCGGCGATGCGTGAGGGAGGACGTAGTATCGGCGATGCGTGAGGGAGGACGGTAGCATCGGCGCTGCTGTGTGTTGAGTTTAGAGTCATGTGACATTGATTTATGTGACAGGTCAAACAATAAGAATCTATTTTCAACTAATGTGGTTTGAATCTCTTTCATGCCACTGCTTGCAGGCCCGTTTATATTGTTTATTCTCTGCTGGTTCTCTAGCTGTCTAAAAGATGTGTGTTATCTACAGACTCTGGCCAGACTGCCTCTTACAGACTGCCTCTCACAGACTGCTCAGCAGACTGCTTCTTACAGACTGCTTGCCTCTGGCTGCTTACAAACTGCTTGCTGGTCCCGACTGCTCATCCTCGAGCTCGGCCAGGTATTTCTCGGCCTCGAGGGCGGCCATGCAGCCGGAGCCGGCGCTGGTGATGGCCTGGCGGTAGTGCTTGTCCTGGACGTCGCCGGCGGCGAAGACGCCCTTGATGTTTGTGAGCGGGGTGCCGGGCTTGGTGAGGATGTAGCCGTCGGGGTCGGTGTCGAGCTGGCCCTTGACGAGCTGGGTGGCGGGGTCGTGGCCGATGGCGTAGAAGAGGCCGTTTGCGGCGATGGTTTCGGTGGCGCCGGAGACGACGTCGCGGACGACGAGGTGGCTCATGAGCTTGCCGCCGTTGGCCGGGTCGTTGCCGAGGATCTCGACGCCGACCGTGTTCCAGCGGACGGAGACCTTGGGGTGGGCCAGCAGGCGGCGGGCCATGATGCTGCTGGCGCGCAGCTGGTCGCGGCGGACGAGCACCGTGACGTGGCTGGCGTACTTTGTGAGGAAGAGGGCCTCTTCGGCGGCCGAGTCGCCGCCGCCGATCACGACCAGCGGCTTGTCGCGGAAGATGGGCACGGCGCCGTCGCAGACCGCGCAGGCCGACACGCCGCTCTGCCAAAACGTGTCTTCGCCGGGCAGGCCGAGCCGCCGCGCCGACGCGCCCGTGGCCACAATCACCGCGTCGGCCGTGTGCTCCTCGTCCGGCGTCCACTCGAGCGCATACGCAAACGGCCGCCGCGACAGGTCCAGCCGCGACACCGTCTCCGACACAATCTCCGTGCCGAACTTGGCCGACTGCGCCCGCATCCGGTCCATCAGCTCCTGGCCCATCACGCCCTCCGGAAAGCCCGGGAAGTTCTCCACCTCCGTCGTCGTCGTCAGCTGTCCGCCCGCCGCAATGCCGTTGGCCAGGAAGCCCTCATAGAGGACGGCTGCGGGTCACAGTTAGTGGGCCGCATGGCAACAGGGGACAAAAGCCAAAGCCAAAAGCCAAAAGCCAAACAGCCAAAGAGAAAGAGCCTATCCACGCCACTCACGCTTCAAATTGGCTCGTGCCAAGTAGATGGCGGCCGTATGGGCAGCAGGCCCAGAGCCAATGACTGTTTTGTTAGAAAGAACAGAGACTGAGAGAGCAGAAAGCAGCGGGAGAGCAGCAGGAGAGAGTAGAGGAGCAGGAGAGCAGCAGAAGAGAAGCAGAAGACGAGCAGCAAATTCCACCCGCATCCGCCAGCACCACTCGCCCCGCCAGCACCACTCGCCCCCATCAAACTTACTGACAACCTTGCTGTGCATGGTTCTCGTGCCCAGCTTTCGCAGATCGCTCTTTGTCTTGTTTGTGGGACTCGTCGTCGCCAAGGCGGCCAGCCAAACACCTGAGGCGCCCGTTCGAAGGGAGCGCCTGGCTGATGACGAAAACAGCGTGGTAAGTCGAGAAAAAGGCAAGAGTTCAAAAAATCAACAAGATCGCAGGGCCAGGGGCTGGGTTGTCCGAGGGCGTGGGCAAGGTTGAAGATGTACGATGTACGGAGTATGCAGACCTTCTCTATCAATTAATAATAGAGGGCAATTAGTAAAACAGTTCGGCAAAAAACTTTTGTCGGTGTTCTATGGAATATGGATAGAGGGCTCGCATGCGCTAATTTGATTATTAACGCGACTGCCTGGCCGCCGCCACCAAAAAGGAAGGAGGAAGGGGTAGTGGCCAAGGAAGGAGTGGCCCAACAGACCAGCACTATTGAGCTCGAGCTCGTCACAGCTGAGGAAAAAAAAAAAAAAACGGCATTCGACACCTCCAACCACGACATCACGAAACGGCGAAAAGCACAAACGCCACAACCCCAACGGCCAACACCGCGCAAAAAGCGGCAGCGATCTCAAAGACAAAGTCAAAGACACACAAAGCCATGCAGATGACGCTTCTACGGAGATGACTTTGATGACGGCGACGTGCTGATCGCGCATGGGAAAATGCGAGTTTGACGAAAAAAAAAGTAGGATCACATCGAAAACGACACTCAACCTCAACCTATTTTTATCCCCACGCCCACGCATACGCCCCACGCCCACGCCTACGCGATGGACCAGCCCAGCTCGCGCATAGCGGCGCTTGTGCGGCCGCGCGTGGCCGTGGCCATTGTGATGACGGCGTCGGCCCTGTCGATTGGCGTCGGTCTGTATCTCTCGCACGCCCGGCAGATTCAGCTGGACGACGGGCAGGGCTCGGGCTCTGGCTTGGCGGGCACCAACAGCCACGGCGGGCTGCATCGCCGCAATGCGGTGCGGCGGTCGCGGCGGCAATCGCGGACGGACGAGGTGGAAGGCGGCGAAGCGGCAGCGACTGATGAGAATGCTGGATCTGGGGCCGGGGCCGGGGCCGGAGCTGAGACCGGGGCCCATGGCACCAACAGCGGCACCAACAGCGGCCAGGCGCGGGCGGACGAGGCGGCGGAGACGGTGGTGGACGACGAGCGGTGGCTGGATGACATGACGGTGGCGGCGGCGGCGCAGCAGCAGCGGGCGGGGCAGAACATTGTGAGTCTGCTGTTCCGGGTGTCGGAGGACAACGCACGGCGGAGCGCGTACGTGCACCGGGGATGTGCGTGCAATGCGTGCGGGATGGTGCCGATCCGGGGCATCCGGTACCGGTGCGCCAACTGCGCGGATTTCGACCTGTGCGAGACGTGCGAGTCGCAGGGGCTGCACTACAAGACGCACATTTTCTACAAGGTCAAGGTGCCGACGCCGCCGTTTGGCCCACGGCAGATGCAGCCGGTGTGGTACCCGGGCGACCCGGACACGTGTCTGCGCAGCCTGCCGCGCGAGCTGGTGGCGTGGCTGACGCGCGAGACCGGCTTTGAGCGGCAGGAGCTCGAGGCCTTCTGGGAGCAGTGGACGTACATGGCCAACACGGAGTGGCGCGACGACCCGGACGGGCTCGGCCTGGCCATGGACCGCAAGACGTTTGAGCGCTGCCTCGTGCCGTCGGGCGGCTACCGCCACGCCGCGCCCAACCTGATCCACGACCGCATGTTTGCCTTTTACGACACCAACAACGACGGCCTCATTGGCTTTTCCGAGTTTCTGCACGGCCTGTCCTACCGCAAGCGCAAGGACAAGCTGCGCAAGATCTTTGACGGCTACGACATGGACGGCGACGGCCTCGTCAGCCGCCGCGATTTCCTGCGCTTCTTCCGCGCCTACTACGTGCTCTACAAGCAGATGCACAGCGACATCCTCGAGGGCCTCGACGACCAGGTCAAGAGCAGCATCGAGGCCCACCAGCTCGTTGCCAACCGCCAGCCCCTCAGCAGCCTCTTTGGCCGCGAGGGCCGCGTGCCCCCGGCCGACCTCGCCCGCCAGCTGCAGGGCAAGCAGCACGACATGGCCGGCCGCCTGGTGGCCGTCGACGAACGCGTCGCCGCCTCCGCTGTGCGCCCCGACCGCCCAGACACCGCCAGCCGCACCGACATCCTGGCCAGCCTGTTTGGCCACAGCGACGACGACGACGGCCACCGCCACAGCCACAACCACGAGCCGCGGCAGCAGGCCCACGAGGCTCGCCGCCGGCACAGGCGCCAGCACCAGAGCCGCGACCGGAGCCGGGACCGAAGCCGGGATCGGAGCCGGGACCGGAGACAGAGCCAGAGCCAGAGCCAGAGCCAGTCGGCATCCACCACGCTCTTTGAAGCCCAGCTGTTTCCGGCCGCCACCCGAGCTGCCGAGTCGCCGGCGGCGACGACGGCGACGGCCGGTGCCGTGGCCACAGACGCGGCCGCAGACACGGCGGCAGCAGCAGCAGCAGCAGCTGAGCCAGCTGGCGCGGCAGCGACCACAACTGCAGCCAGCAGCGCGCGAAGCGCGGCCGATGCTCATTACTGGCAGGCGTTGCTGAATCCGCCGACGTCCGTCCAAGACCTGCCGGCCCTGCTGGTGGACAGCCCCGCCGAGACGGTGTTTGAAGAGGACTTTTCCCTGCTGCCCGACGACGCCAGCGAGCTGCAGTGGTCAGCGGACGAAGGCGACAGCGACAGCGACAACGGCAACGACGCAGCCAACGAAGCAGCCAACGACGCAGCCAACGATGCGGCGGCTGCCGACAGCGCCCTCGACGACATTGAAAACAGCGCGCCGCAGGTCAACGGCCGCCGCACCAGCAACAACAACAGCAGCAGCAGCAATGGGCACGGGCCGGACGAGAATGGCGGCGGCCGGCAGACTGGCAGCAGCGGCGGCCCCGAACACGGCCAGACAGATAGAAACGACAGCAGCAGCGCGGCCGTGTCGTCATCTGCGGCGGCTGCAGCGTCGTCTTTCGGCACGACGCCACCCTCTGGCACAATAACGTTTCTGTCCGGTCTTCCTCCACGCCATGGCGGCCAAGGCGGCCGCGACCCGTCCGGCCGATCCGTGTCGGGCCCGGCGCGGCCGGCGCTGGGCGGCCTGCGGCGGCGGCAGACGCCCGAGGTCGACGGCGGCGCGGAGGCGCACATGAGCAAGGAAGAGAAGGCGGCTGTGCGGCGGAAGCTGCACGAGCGATGGCTGCGGCGGCGCTTCTACCTCGACGAGGAGGAGGGCGGGCAGCCGCCCGAGGGCTGGCGAGCCCACGAGGACATTCTGCTGGAAGGGCCGGGCAGCGGCAGTGGCGGCTCCAACGGTGCCAGCGACGCCAGCGGCGCCAACGGCGCCAATGGCCATGCCAAGGCCAAACAGAGAGAGCAGCAGCAGCGAGCGCGCTCGTCGTCCAAAGTGCGCTTTGCTGCAGTTGACACGGCCTCTGACGAGGAGGACAGCGACGGCGACGGCGACAACGACAACGGCAACGACGATACGCGGTCCAATCCGTCGACGTCGTCACGCCGCAGCGCCAGCGCCAGCGTCAGCGTGCCGGAGCGCTGGGGCGGCATGGACGTGCCGGCGGCCGAGCGCGATGCCGGCCGCGAGATCCTCTACCAGGTCATGCAGCAGGCCTTCAACGAGCTTCTCGACATTCTGTTCCGCACCCGCGAAAACCAGGCCGTCGAGGCGGCCCGCACGAAAAAGGATCGCGACCAGTACCGCCACCTGTTTGAGCACCTGGACGCCTCCCGGCCGTCGAGCTTTGTTGGGCCCGAGAAGACGGACGGCGCCGGTGGCGGCGGCAGCAGCACCGACAAGCCGGGCGAGCCGGACAAGCCGGACGAGTCCGCCAAGCCTGTCCAGGAGCAGTCGCTTCAAGAGCTGCTCGAGACCAGTGGGTACCAAGTTGTGGATGCAGGCGCCGACCCGAGTGCCAACCAGAGTGCCGAACAGAGCGTCGGCCAGAGCGCCGATAAGAGCGCCGGCCAGAGCGCCGGCCAGAGCGCCGAGCCGAACGCCGAGCCGAACGGCTCCCTGGAAGCCTATCGCGATCCCACGATGCCGCAGTTCCGGCCCAACTCGCAGGCCGATCTCGACCGCCAAAAGCAGGCCGAGCAGGAGGCGGCGACGGCGGCCAGGACGGCCGCAGCAGAAACGGCCACGGAAACGGCTGCCAAGGGCAAGGCTGCCGCCGGCGCTTCTTCCGAGAAGCGCGCGTCGCCGCCCTCCATGCCGGGACTCAAGTTTCCGCTGCCGCTGCTTCTGAAGTGGAAGCGCCTGGACCTGGCCGAGCAGCAGGCAGCCGAGCGTGGCGGCTGGGGCCGGCTCAACTACGAGGAATTCGAAGCCATCTTCAAGGCCGAGGAGACGGCGAGCAACCGGCTGGACTACCTGGGCAGCTGGATCCACTTTTGCATACCCTAATGTGAGGAATGAGGAAACGGAGATTTGGGGAGATTGGCACAGCAGGACAGCAGGCAGAAACCAGAAAACGGGCTGCCAGAAAGCAGGCAGGAAGAGAGATCAGAGAGCTCCGAGTTGAGAATGCCAGATTCATGATTCTGCAGATGGCTTCACCTAATGGACATTGCGAGGCGCAAAAAAAACAGAGCATGTGTTTGTATATTTGCATAAATGTGTGTGTGCGTGCTTTTTGTATGTTCCGTGCTATTTGTACATGTGAGATCAGATGTTTGAGCCAAGCGCCATATCAACATGAGTATGGTCTGGCTTTTGCTCTTTGAGCACCAGGTCAACTCAGCCTGCTTGCGAATCAGCCAGACAAGTGGCGACCTGATAGCCAGACTCCTCAGACTCAATCGGCCCCTCGCCATTGCCAAGAGGGCTCAGAAGCCAAGCCAACCACAGCTGCCGTTCCGCTTCTGCCCCACCATCGCCAAGAAGGCTCAGAAGCCTTCTGCCCCGCCGCCTGGCCCGGCTCAGGCCAGAGAAGCAAGGCCGGTGATGGCTGCGGCGGACAGCAGGACGGACCGGCCGGCGTTGAGCAGGGACCAGTGGTCGACCAGCGCCTTGGACGTGGCCACTTCCTGGGCCGTGAACAGGGGCGTGCTGCTGTTGTTGTTGTCTGCGGCAGCGGCCTTGGACTTGGACTTGGCCTTGGCTGTGGAAGAGGAGGTGGAAGAGGAGGAGGTCGAGGCCGGCGCGGCGGCCACCCGGGCTGCCCGGGCCAGCAGAGCTCGGTTTGTCGAGCCCATGGTCAGCAGCGTGTAGGGGATGATGGAGATCGTCAGGGCGGCGGCCAGCAGCGGCAGACGGCTGGTTTTCGTGGCTCCCGGCGAGGTCGCGGCCGCGGCCGCCTTGGCTGCGCCATTGAAGATTTGCTTGAGCGAGGCCGACGAGACGGCCTTGGCACCACCGCCACCGCCGTTGCTGCCGCCGCCGACGCCTTCTCCGGCTCGGGCCAGATAGCCGACAACATACGACAGCGCGGCCAGCAGGGTGGCCGACGGAAACACCACCTTGCCCTTCTGGAAGGTGGCGTCCCAGTGGCGCAGCATCAGGTCGACGGGCGAGTCCAGCAGGCGCGGAACCATCAGGCCCGAGATGCCCAGCACGCCGCCCGCCGAGGCCGCCGACAAGAAGACGCCGGCCGAGATGGCGCCTTGAGCAAGATTGGTCATTGTGTGTGTGTGTGTGTGTGTGTGGTGTGTGGTGTGCGTGGTGTGTGCGATGTTTGGTGTGATTTTGGTGTGATGTTTGGTGTAATGTGTGATGAGTTTGAGTGGTGTGTTCGTGTCTTGTGTGTGGCTATGGTTGCAGCTGTGGCTCTGGCTGTGGTGAGAACGTGTGAAAGTGGT
Source organism: Raffaelea deltoideospora (assembly GCA_019925385.1). Taxonomy (NCBI): domain Eukaryota; kingdom Fungi; phylum Ascomycota; class Sordariomycetes; order Ophiostomatales; family Ophiostomataceae; genus Raffaelea; species Raffaelea deltoideospora. The sequence continues at coordinate 141,040 of JADHKP010000056.1, read as the reverse complement.
GAAAGTGGTGAAAGCGAAAGTGGTGAAAGTGAAAGTGGTGCGTGAAAGTGGTGAAAGCGAAAGCGGTGAAAGGTGCTGTGTATCTGGAGATGTTGATGTCATGGAACGGAACAGGCGGGGCAGAATACGAGAAACGAGAGTCACGTGCCAGGCGCTGGCCGGACCAGCGGGCCCCCTCGAGGCTGCGTTGCGATCATATATAAGCTAATGACGGGCTTTCGGCGACACACAGAACCACAAAAACAAAAAACAAGACGGTTCCGTGGTGCAGTTGGTTAGCGCATCGTACTAATATTTTCGGACTCGAAATAATATGCGAAAGTCGAGGGTTCGAGCCCCTCCGGGACCATTTCTTTTTGCCCGGGATTGGCAGTGCACCGAAACCATTCTTTTTGTTTTGCCTGGGACTGGCAGTGCTTCGAAACCATTTTGCTTGGACCGGGACTGGCAGTTTCTTTGCCTGGGGCTGGCAATGGTGTTTTTTTTCTGTTCAAAGACAAAATCCAGTACGAGTACGCTGTCTGCACTGTTAACCAGTGGCTGGTTGGCATTGCTCCCTGTAAGCTGCCGTTAAAGCGCTGTGTGCAAAAGGCTGTAATGCAGTAAAAGCGCTGTAATTCAGTAACTGAAGTGCTGATTTACCCTTTACCCACTGTAACCAACACTGCCAAAAAAGCCCAAACGCCACAAGTCAAACCACTCCAACGCAAACGCCACAAGACCGCTCCAACGTCATTCCAGCTTTCACCCCATGCCTCAACCCTCATGACCAGTTGGCCGTCGTCCCCGTATATCCGCCACAGGCACCGCACGTGCAGCGGAAGCCAAAGCGCTGGAACAGCATGGCTGGCGTCTTGCCATAGGAGATGAGCAGCTCGTCGCCGGCGCGGATGGGCCGGATGGCGGTCATGATAAGCACGCCCTTGCTTCTGGCGGCGGTGGTGGTGGTGCTGCCACTGCTGCCACTGCTGCCTTTGCTGCTGGCGTTGCTGCCGCCACTGCTGCTGCTGCCTCCAGGACGGCTGTCGAAGCGATAGCCGACATTGTTGCGCGGTGCACAGGCGTGGTTGAAGCGAGAGGCCAGTTCAAAGACGGCCTCGTGGCGCGAGCCGGCCACAAAGGTGTTGGCGGTCCAGATGCGCTCGGCCGTGGACGCCGTGGCGCTGGGGTGGTGGCCGTGCAGCGCAAAGAAGGCGGCGTGCTGCTGCGGCGACGTCTTGGCCAGCCGCGCCAGCTCGGCCGGCAGATGGAAGAGCGTCGTGCGCACCAGCGGCGCCTCCACCAGCACATGCTCGCCGCGTGCAACGTCGCGCAACGCAAAAGAGCCCAGGCCGCCCAGCGGCGATGGCCGGATGGCAAAGATGCCGTTAACGTGGAGGTGGGGAGGGGAGTGTGGTGGGGGGGGCGACGGCGAGGGTGATAATGGCGGTGCTGATGACGGGGATGGTGATGACAACGGGGATGACGACGGGGACGACGACGGGGATGACGACGGGAATGACGACGGCGGAGACACGGCCACGACGTTGGGCGGAAAGTAGTCGTCAATGTCCATGTAGCAGAGCCCGACGGCTGTGCGGACGACGGCCTTTTGCAGGACTTTGACAAAGCTATTTGGTGCAGAGTGGTCAGAATGGGTTGAACTGTGAAGTAACAGATTCAGAAGGTAGACAAGAACAGAGAGTAAGAGGAGAAGAGCAGAAGAGAGCAGAGCAGAAGAGCAGAGCAAAAGAGCAGAGCAAAAGAGCAGAGCAGAAGAGCAGAGCAGGAAGTAAGGAGCAACAATGCACACGAAGATGGCAGAGAAGGAAAAGGACAGAACAAAAGACGAACAAGGAAAGAAACAGCTAAGAAAAGGACAGAAAGACCAACAAGGCAGAAACAGCAGACAGCATGCCATATCGTCAAGCATTGAAGTCCAGCAAGCAATCCATACAAATGCACACAAGATCCATCGGCCGTCAAAACACACGCAAACACACGCAAAAACGCAAAAACGCAAAAACCCCAAAATGCAACCCACCCCGACTCCAGCCGGTAGACGCGGCTGCCGTTGATGAAGCCGCTCAGACGGAAGCCCTCGGCAGCGTCGTCGTCGCCGGTCGCGTGCTTCAGCGCACAGAAACCGCTCCGGCGCCGAGACCGCTGCCGTGCAAACTCGGCCTGTCCCAGCCAGGCTAGCGGCGCCTCGCCGTCGACGGCCTGGGCTCCGAGGCCGTCTGGCATTTTGTCTTTGTTGTCGGCGTCGTCGTCGTCGTCGCTGTTGTCGCTGTTGTCGCTGTTGTCGCTGTTGTCGCTGTTGTCGCTGTCGTCGCCACTGTCGTCGTTGCTGCTGTTGTCGCTGTCAACCTCGCCGTCGTCACTGGAGGTGCTGGTGGTGCTGGCGATGCTGGCGATGCTGGCAATGCTAGCAGTGCTCGTTCTGCTGCATGAGTTGGGCAAGAGAGCAGCAGCGGACGTTGTGCTGGGCTAATGTGTTTTTGAGACGTTAGTCAGACTTTGCTGACCCGAGATTTCAGACAACAACAGAAGGAGGATGAGCGGGTGGCTCCTTCCTTACCTTTTCAACAGCCGGCAGCAAGCCCAACCGCTCCAAACGATCGTAGATGGGCATTTTGGAGAGAGGGGGGGGACGAAAGAAGAAAATATGTTACGAGAGAGAGAGAGAGGGGGGGAGGGAGGGAGGAAAGAAGAAAATAAGTGACGATAGAGAGAGAGGGAGGGAGGGAGAGAGAGAGAGAGAGGATTCGTCAGGAAGGTAAAGGGAGAGAAACAAAAGAATGAAACAAAGTTTGGATGGCCCAAAGCGAGGAGTGGAAAAAGAGACTTGGAAGAGGTCAGAAAAGGAGAAGACGGTAGAGAGCAAGAGAACAGGTAGTTATAGGAAGGACGTAAGCAAAGAACAATATCAAAGGAAAACTAAAGTTGAGCAAGTCCAGCCGTTTGCTATTGGAAACCAGGCTCGGCAATGCGGCAGTGATTCACTGGTCCATGGAAGTGAACTCAGTCTCAACGGGAGGGAGTGACGTGAAAGAGCAGTTCATGGCACAGGGCTGCCTGCTTTCTTTGAATCAAAACTGAACGTCCATCTGACCGGTTCTTGAAGCGACGGTGAAATTCCATCCAGACTCCTGAACGAGCTCAAAGAAAGTCGATTGCCGAAAAGAGAGCTCAACCTGAGTGTCCCAACAAACTGTACGCAAGTCCAGTCAAACCAAACAAACAAATTCCAAACCTCAACAAACTGTAATGACGCCGCACCAGCCCAAATATCCAGACAACCTTTCGCCTACGCAATTGCAATCGCTCCTGTGCCAACCTCGCCCGCGCTGCCCACAAACATCAAACACGCGAGAGCCACGGCCGTGGCTGCGGCCACGCAGTAGAACGGCAGCCCCAGCCAGGCGCCGCCGCCGCGCGACAGCCCCACGGAAAACATCCAAGCCAGCATGGGTCCGGCCAGCAGCGACCCGCACGTGTCCACCATGCCCGTGAGTGTGTAGAGACGCGACGTGTGGGTGGGCTGTGGCTGCAGTTGCAGCTGTGGCGGGAGGTCAGCAGCAGCAGCATCATCATCACCGTCGATGCGGACATGTCCGTCGGCTGGCGATTCCCACTCCACCCCCACAACTTCTTCATAGTAGCGCGTGACCAGCGACCGGGCCAGGGGCCCCAGGCCGACGGCCATGGACGACACCACGAGGCCGGCCATGACGGCGGCCAGAGCCGGGCTGGCCATCAGCAGAGAGCCGACAATGACCAGCAGCAGCGACAAGCGCGCCAGCAGCAGATCCTTGGACTCTTCAGAGCCTCGAGAACCTCGAGAACCTCGCCCCCCGACAAGCAGCGATGACACGCCCGGCAGCACCACCAGAACGGCCACGGTGACGATGCCGCGGAGCGAAAACAGATAACCGGCGTCGGCCAGCGACCAGCCGAAGCGCTTGCTGACCAGCTGCATCAAAAGGCCGCCCTGCACCGTCTGCATGGCCGGCTGCAGAAGGAAGATCGGCATCAGCAGCAGCGCCGCCCGGCTGCGCCGCAGCACGCCGACCGACTCGCACAGCCGCGACCACGTCTCGGTCAGATGCAGCCCAACGGCCCGCCAAAAGGTCACTCGCTCGCCGTCGTCGGGAGGGCTGGCAGCTACGAAGTCAGGACTGTGAGACCGAGACCGGTGCTGCCGCCGCCGCTCCTGGCTCATGACCGCTTCTGCTTGCAACCTCGGCAACGTCTCCGGCAAAAAAACGGTCAACGCCAGGATCAGAGGACAGAGACCCAGCAGGGTCAGCCCGACAGGCAGCCACGGCGACACCGCCGTCGTCAGCTTGGCCGCCGATGCCGGGCCGACGATGGAAGCCAGCACGGCACCCATGGACAGCCAGAGGAAGCCCGACGTCCGGTCGGCGGCCACGTCGGCCACAGTCGACTGCAGCACCGTAAAGGCGACGCTGCCGCCGCCGCCGAGAAAGACAAAGAGCGGCGACAGCAGCACAAGCCAGACAGGCAGCACGTCGCGGCGCCACAGCACGCCGGCCGACCAGAGAAAGGAGAGGATGGTGCTGAGGAGCGCCAGCCGGTAGATGGGCTTGCGGCCGAGTCTGAGCTGTCAGAAGCAGAGCAGAAGCAGAAAGACCGGCGGCTGAAAGCGCTCACTTACCTGTCAGACAAAAGTGCCCAAGGAAACGACGCAACAAGATCTGTCTCTTAGTTTGGGCAAGATATGTGGGCAAGATATGAAAGAGAAATGGGAGATAGAAATGCAAGCAAGAGATGTAAGAGAGATGAGAGATGCAAGAATGCAAGAAAGATGCAAGAGAGATCTAAGAGAGATGAGAGATGCAAGAATGCAAGAGAGATCTAAGAGATTCGAGACCCATCACAGATACTAACCTATGGCAGACCCCATCGCAGACATCACGCCGCCCATCCACGCCAGCTGCCTCTGGACAGCGTCCACCTTGCAAAGGCGCTCGTCCGGGCCGTTGTCGAGAATGTCGTCAGAAACGCCGAAAACGCCGCCGTCGTCGACAACACCGGAGCTCGTCCGGCCACCACCGCGGCCAGCGCCAACTCCGTAGTATTTTCGGCACAGCGCGTCCTCGAGCAGCCGAAACATGGGCACCAGTCCCATGATCAGGGAAAGAACCATGAAGAAAAACAAGACCGACGCCAGCGCAATCACCGTCCCTGGTCGCTGGGCCTGGTACCACCTGGCTCCGGGAATGGCTTTCGCCGGCGGCCACGGGCTGTCGCTGTCGCCATGGCGGGCAGGGCCTTCGCTGGCCGCCAAGAAAGGCGCTGCCTCGTCAAGCTCCCCGGCGTCTGCGTCGTCCTGGAAAAATGGACGGCTGCCTCTGCCGCAGCCATCGTCCGGGGAGTCGGTGCTCGCCAGGACGGCAATCTCGTGCTCGCTGATGCCGTCGTCCATGACGGAGGGAGAGGTAGCCCAGAAAAAGGAAAAAAGAAATAAAAAAAAAGACGAAAGTCGGCAATCTTATATACAATCGGAAAGCAACCAAAAGAAAGGGGCAACATGCCACGCACGTCAACCCACACGCTTCAGCTTCCTTTTTTTCCGATCCCCATCGTTCTTGGTCTGCAGTGCAGGATGCGTGCCGGCCGTTGCTTGCTCAAGCTTCTCTTGTAGTGACGTCTCCCTGTCTCGCCGGTCGAGCTGAGCCGATGATCGTCGGACAGTGCCCTTGGCACTGTGAAGAGGCGTAAGATGCGGATGCAATTAGCCCGGCAGGGCACACAAGGCACTGTCCGACCAATCACGGCAGCCATTTGCGATATACGAAATACGAGTAAGGAGTGTTACGTCGTAGAGCATACAAAGTACGACCTCAGCAATGAGGACTTGCAGAAAGCCTTGCCTATTCGGATGCTATTTTTTATGACAGGTACCAGTATGTTCCCATCACAATTCCCCAACCGAAAGAGACCGTTATGCGGTAGAGGTAGAACCATTGAGCCCCCCCCCCAAAAAGATAAAGATATAACAAACAGAAAGCCTCAAAGTGCAGCTCAGAATAAAACCCTCAGTCTACCACGGCCTCTCGTTAGCCACCGCAGGCTCGGTCGTAGCCCAGGCCGCATTGTTGTCTAGAATGGCTGTTGAGCGACAGGGAGAGACCGGCGAGACAGTACTGAGGCTTTGTGTCTTGAACAATGTGCCGAGCTGGCATTGTGTCCTCAACAGCCATACACAGCCTATCATGCTTATACCATGCAAATAGGCTCAGATAAGACGGACTCCATACCATGACCTGTGGGCTTGTGGGCTTGTGGGCCTGTGGGCCTGTTGGCTTCACTCCAACTAGTTTATAGACTTGTAGACGTGTTTATAGAATTACGTCCATGGTAGTTCCTATACTGTCTTGTGTTCTTCTTGAAGCCTTGTCTCCCAGCTGTTTTAAACTGGCCTTCCACATGCGACAGGTGACAGAAGAACAAGCACGCGTAGACCAGACGACCTGACAGGCGAAGAGAATAAGTACACGTAGACCAGACGACTTGGCAGGCGACAGAAAACAAGCAAACGTAGACTAACGACTTGACAGGCGACAGAGAATAAGCACACCAGACCAGAACGACAGCCCAAATCTATATAGGAGAGAACAGGCGAAGACGGAAAACAGGACAGAGTACGGGAACGCATGAAATATAGCAGACAGCCACCGTGTATAGAGCCGAGAATAATCACACATGAAGAAAGAAAAGAGAGAAAGAAAGAGGCGAATAAGAAGAATAAGAATAGAAAGGATAGGAAGAATAGGAAGAATAAGAAGAAGAATAAGAAGAATAAGAATAAGAAGAATAAGAATAAAAAGAATAAGACGAAAGACGAAAGACGAAAGACAAAAGATGAAAGACGAAGGAAGAAAGACGAAAAACAAATAAAACAAATAAAACAAAGACCAGAACAGAATGAAGAAGCGAAGAGAGAAGAGTGAAGTGTCAGCGCAAACAATATGGACTAGAAAGTAGAAAGAGCCGTAACCCGGCAGAATCAAAAAAGGCAAACCAAAGGAAAATGAAGGCAAATAAAGGCCAATAAGTCTTTCGCCGGTTGGTCTTTCGCCGGTTGGCCATCTTCTTGTAATGCGCCGAGCCTTTCCATTGTCTAATTCCTCTTGCCGCCTCAGTCGCGCAAAACGGGAAACATGTGGCAGTCTGGGCAGCGCTCGGAGGTGTCGGACTGGCGCAGGGCCGGGCAGCGGCAGACGTAGAGGCGGCGGCCGTCGTTGGTCAGGATGTGGTCGCCGGCGATGGCGAGGCCGGTCTCGAGGGCGCAGTCGAGGCAGTAGCGGCGCAGGTTTTCGATCTGGCCGACCTCGGCGCCGGGCGCCTGCGGCACAAAGCCCACAGACCTCACACAGCGCGGCGGGCAGCGGCCGGTCATGGCCTTGACCAGGGCGGCCGCGTTGGCTTCGGTCTGGGTCATGCCGACGCCGATGCTGCGTTGCAGAGGGGCGCTGCTGGCCGCCAAAAAGCCAACTCCGGTCAAGTCTATGGTGCCGAGATGTCCGAGGCCGCCGAGGCCGCCGAGATTGCCCAGACCGCCTCCCAAGCCGGTCGGCGCCCCAGCATGCACCCCCGGCACCCCCGGCCCCATCGGCCCCCCCGGCCGCCGGCCGGCGCTGCCCGGAAACGGCATCGGCATGGGCGGCGGCAGCACAACGCTGCTGGACTGCTCGGGCGGCGGCGAGTGCACGCGCTCAAACGAGCGACGACCCGTGTAGGGATTGCGCTGGCGCACGCGGGCAAACTTGAACATGGTGGCCGGCTGCTGGAACTCGACGGCGCTTCTCATGCGGAAGCACAGATAGCAGGCAAAGCGCTGCTGTTGCTGTTGAAGCTGCTGCTGATGCTGCTGCTGCTGCTGAAGCATGGGCTGCCCTACCGGCCGCCGCCCCAGCGCATCGGCGTCAATGTCACGCTGGGCCACGGCGGCATGGCGCACCGTCCACGCCAGATAGCTCTCCAGCTGCACCTCGCGGAACTGCCGGCTCAGCTGCGACAGCCGCAGAATCTCGCCGTAGCTCAGATACCGCGCCATGCGCGCCCAGAACTCCGGGTGCAGCCGCAGCAGCCAGTGGTAGTGCGCCGGATACTGCGGCGGCGGCTCCGGCTCGCCCGTCACCGACGCCATCGCCGACGCCATCGCCTGGTGGATGTCCATGGTGTTGCGATTGCGAGCAGTGCTCGGACCGGAAGCCGGCTTGCCTCTCTCAGGATGTCGTGTGGATCGTGTGGATCGTGTGCGAATGTGTCTATACTTGTTTGCATGAGTTAGTCAGGCACATTAGGCCACAGTATACCACGAGGAGCCAGGCAGAGGAGGAGGCGAACAAAAGAGTACCCAGAACACACAAGACCACCTTCAAGCCGAGACTGCCCAGATTATACAAGACAACCGTCTAAAGCGAAACGTACAGCTGTTGGCGACGAGCGGCAAATGCATGAATCTATAGGGGCCAGTCGGGTACGGCTGCTGTATATAGGAGAATGGCTGCGGGCCAGTGCTAAAGTCTCGAAGAATGAATGATTGTGGCGACGATATCGACGATATCGACAATGTCGACGATGTCGACGGTGTATAGGAACAGCAGCTGGATGCTGCGTGTCCGACCTCGACTGCAGCGTGTCCGACTTCGATTGCTGCGTGCCCAACCTCGAGCAAAAATGTTGCCGCGACGGGAAAATGCCCTCGTTTGGGTTCTGCGATTTGGGTTCCGCGAACCGCTGGCGCGATAGCCGGGCAAAGAGAGCGACAAATAGAAGACAGCTAGCTTTTGGCGGTGAGGCTGGCGTCTCGTTTTATCTCCCGTGTTTTCAGCTGCTTCAGCTGCTTCGGCTGCTTTAGCTATCTCTCTTGCTTGCCAGTAGCCTGTATGCAAGCACCTGCAAGCACCTGCAACACCTGCAACACCTATTCGACATGCACTCCGGACGCTGCCGCTGACCAGCACAGGGAAAAAAAGGAAAGCGGCAGGTGGAGGAATGCAAAGCGTGCGAGATCCGGGTCTGCTGATTATATGGGAGACGGAGACGGCCTGCGCAGTCCCGCGGGTTCTGGTCCACTAATATGTTCAAAATGCCAGACCTGTAACGAGAGTCTTGATATGGCATGCGGACAGGTGTGCTTTTTCACTTTCTGTCTCTTTTTCTCTCTCTCTCCTTTCTCTTTCTCTCTTTATTTCTCTCTCTCTCTCTCTCTCTCTCTCTCTCTCTCTCTCTTTCTCTCTTTCTCGCTTTCTTTCTCTCTCCCTCTATGTCATTGACTCTCTCGCTACTCCTATTTCTCATCTGCAATAGACCACCCAATGAAAGCGTGCAAGAAGCACTGGAGTCAAGACGGGCAGGCCGGCCTATCCGTGGTTCTTGCTTTCTCGTTGGTTGCAGGGAGATGAGCGGTCTGTCCGCTGCCCCTTGTTATAATCATATAATCAAATAGGAAACGAATGTGAGAAAGGGGGAAGGGGGGGGGGGGGGGGTGTAGAGGAACAAGAAACAGCGAGTCTGGAAGGGAAGACTGAGACATGAAGAACAGAAGAAAATCAAAGATATAATGTATAAAGGGGTGAGATGGAGGAGCAGTGGGGGTGAAAGGGGGGGGGGAGGGGGGTGGCAAAGAGAGCAGGAAAAAAAAGGTAAAGTAAAAAGTAGGAAAAGTATCAGAAGAACAAAAAAGCAAAAAGGGCAATCCGAAGGTTGAATTTTCCGGATGAGGAAGAAGAGAGCTACAGAATAAGATGCAATAAAACAGAGCCCTCTCCTCCACTCCCCCTATCAGTGCCCAGGACATATAACTACAGCACACTAAAACAAAAAATGGAGCCTGTTGCCTGTTGGCGAGTCTGTTCATCGCCCCTCTCTTCTCTGCCTCCAACTTTTCAACCCTCTATGACACACACACAGACATATACACACCTATGCATGCTGTTCTCTCCAATGGGCACGCCTTCGGCGGTGTACTTGTGCAAGCGAGACACTCCTCGGAGGACAACGATTTGAATTAAAGACAGAACAACAGGGAAACAGAACAACAGGGGGTGGTAAAAAGCAAAGCACAATCACACGGGTCACAACGGTCATGTAGACGGTCGAGCAAGTCACCAAGTGGTCGTCTACCTCTCCTTCCCCTTTTAGCATCTATTGTGTGATACGGGGCAGTTGGTGGATCAGAAAACGTCTTGTTCTAGAAAAAGACCATGCAAGGGAGACAACATGGCTCGTGTTGGTGTGCGTGTGTGTGTGCGCTAAATCGCGATGATGGACATGCAGGTGCGTGTCTTGACAAGAGTCGGGTTGTCTACAATGGAGTTGTATATGAAGTGTGATTGTAATAGCCTGCAATTCTGTGTGTAGCCGGCGGAGAAGAACAGATGCATTCAAGCAGGAGGAACGGTGGATGGGGAGATGAACTCTTTGGTAGACACCAGAAGAAAAGGGCGTGTAAACAAGGTTTGGCAGGCTTGCATGCAGTGCTGTATAAGCAAAATTATCCCGAGCAAGTGCTGCGGTCGCCGTTTTATGCCAGGAGTAGGGCAAATGCACAGGGGGGGGGGGGGGGGGCTTGGGGGCGGCGGAACAGCTGTTGGTGGGTTGTGCTTTTTTTTTTTTTGCGTGCTAGCGAGTGAGAACGAGCAGGAGCAGGACAGAGGAAGAGTGTGTGCAAAGAAAGGGAGGGGGAAAGGAGGGTGTGACCCCCAAAAAGCTAAAGTATTTGTCAGTGACAAGCCCGTTCGACCAACGGACAGACAGACCGGTGAGAAAAAAGAAGTTGTTTCATGCTCCTATGATGGTCGCCGATTGGCATTTGTGGACGAGCCTTACGTCGTTCTCTTTTTTCCCCCTATTTCTTGGACTTTTACCTATCGTGTCCTCCATGAGCCCTGGTTCGTGTGGATCTTTGTCTTACAGATTCTTCCGTGCATGACGGGAGTTTTTTGGTCCCAGTCTGGGCATGTGCTGCCAGAGAAGCGGGCTGGTCTGCCGAAATCAAATCACTCGAGAGCAAAGACCAATGAAAAAGACAAAGCAAGCAAAGGGCCAACTCTAAAGGAGGAGCAAAGAACCAACTCACAAAAACAAACAAGCAAAGACTGGTCACCATGGCCATGCGCTCGACTGGCAAGGACACTCACTTGCCACTTCATCTGGCGAACGAGCACCAGTGCAAGAACACGACAACAGAAACGGATCTGGCCTGGGCATGTTGGTGATGGCAGCGTGTCCACTTTTTCGTGCCTGCTGCACACAGGGGCAAGTGACCTCTCCTCACGTCGAAATACGAAGACGGGGGGAAGGCAGGAGACGAGAGCAGGGAGGAGGAGGAGGAGCAAAGGTACCTCGTCGTGGTACGCGAGTTGCCCTTTCAATCTCAACCTTCTCTGCATCCACCCACGTGCCCACATCGGCAAGGGGTAGCAATGACAGGGAGAAGAACCAGCCGTATACGGAGTACTCCGTACATCCAGCATAAACATCCAACATACCCCAACACGTACATTGTGCACCCAACATGGACAGAAGGGCGAAGCTCACCGGGTGACTGCAAGCAGAGCAAAAAAAAAGGAGGCATAGATCTCATGGTGCTGGCCCACGCCAACTGAAAAAGACTTGAGACCGGCCTGTCAGCTTCTTGAACGTCTCTCTTGTGGGCAGGACAGGTTAGCTCCAACAGCCATGCTATGTACAAAAAGCAAGCAACAAACAACAGACGTGTTTCTCCTTCTCTACTTGAGACGGCTTGTCCAGCCGCAGTGGTAATAAGCAATGCTGCAAGCATGTTGGTGTTGCCCCAGAATGAAAAGTGCAAGGGGATAACGAAAGTAACTAAGCGGTGCTGGAGACCAAGACCAATCAAAACCGACACAGCTGAGGTTACCGCGGCGCTTCAAGAATGCACGTCGATCCATTGTTCCCCATCCCGGCAAGTCATGCAAGGCTAACGGACGGTTGCCGTGCAAGCAGGCAGGCAGGAGGCAGACAGGCAGACAAGCAAACAGAAAAGACCGTTCTGGTTTGTACTCGATTGTTTCAAAGCAAGAGAAGAAGAAGACGAGCAATACGATCAGCCTTTCCATTCTTTCTTTGGCTTTCTTTTCTCTTCTCCTGGCTGCTTACGAGATGTCGTCCTTTCTGTTCTTTTCTTTGGCTCTCTTTTCTCTTTTCCTGCCTACGAGATGTGGTGTGGCCGTCGTCCATATCACCAGACTTTGGCCCCCTCTCCCGGGCCTTTTTGCCCCCTTTTTCGCCTTTTTTTCGCATTTTTGGCCCCCTACATCCCCCAACTCAGCCAATCTTTTTATTTTTTTTTGGTCTTTCATTCAACCAAAAAAGGAGCACGGCAAATACTGCAGCAAATTGGCGCCTGTGCAAGAGCAGCCCGGGGAGGGGGAGACATGCATCGCTCAAGAGCTCGAGGACGGGCGGAGTGGGTCTCCGAGGTCCGCTGTTGACCACAACGAGCCCGTTATCTGTTGGTCGTACTCCATACGGAGTAGCGTTTCACTAATGGTCCAGAGAACACAACAGGGGGTGTGGCAGAGGGCGTGAAGACTGGACTTCAAAAGAGGGCTGAGAGGCCGGGGGGGAAGAAAGGGAAAACGAAAGAGAGAGAGAGAGAAAGAGAGAGAGAGAGCACAAAAAAACAGTGGCAAGACAAGAGTAATACGACGTGTGAACAGGCCAAGCCAAATCCGTGCTAGGTTTCATGGACCTTGGCGCTTTCTCAGTGCGAAAAGCGCAGCGGAAAAATAAAATACGAGTCAAACAAAAAAAACCACCCCAGGCTATCGAATTCTGCGCGGCTGGCCGACGCAACACGAACTCAAGCTGGGGAAGGGGAAAAAACAAGCCCAAAGAAACTGACGGGCCAGAGATCATGACGCCTGACGCAACACCCACAATCTGTACGCAAAAATGAGTCGGACAGACTGTTAGGCCGAGCAGGCTACGGCGCGGCCAACGAATGCAGGCCGTTAAACGCTGCCGTGACCCAACGGGCTGGTCCGGCGGGTCGGGTCCGGATGCCAGGCTCTTTCATTTTATTGCACCCCCATGGGCTGTGTGAGCTGGAAGAAGCCAAGAAGGAAAGGGACAGCGTATGTGGTCGAGCGAGCCTGAATATGGAATGCCCAAAAGTAAATTCTAAAAGTAAATCCGTAGAGTAAATCCGTAGAGTAAATCCCAAAAGTGAAATCCCCAAGGCGAATGCCAAATCTAACGCGACGTCAAGGCAGACCGAGTAAAGGAGGATGAAAAATACAGCGTAACAATACGGAGTATTACAGAGTGCAAGAAAGAGGGTGTGAAATGAGCAAGACAGAATGAGGGGTGAGCAAACAAGTCACAAATCAATCAAACATCCCCCCCCCTTCTCCCCTTTCCCTTGTCCAAAAACTGCCTAGCGACATCGAGTGATTAACTCGCGTCGACTTTCTGTCATGTGTTTTGTGATCAGGGGGGGAAGAGAGAACTGACTGCAGGCAAAAGCTGTATTACTCCGTAAATCTGACAAAAAAGTCATAACAACTGCGGCCGCTCAGAGAGGCCTGCGCCAACGACCAAACAGATCTTCTCAGGGGGCTAAAATCGAACAGCCTTGGCCCCGAATCGGGCCCGTCAATTTCACTCTAGAGGAGAGGAACTGGACCGCAATCATAGCCTTTTTGGCGATTAGACTTTGAGTATTACGTCTCTTCGTTCGTCGATCCATTCAGCACTTTCGTGTCTCCCGTCTTTCTTCCCTCTTTCTTCCTTCGTCTCTTCCGTTCACCTTCTACCAAACAGGGAAATGCCCCCCCTGGGCCGCCGTCCATGGTCAGCCGAAAGAGGCAAAAGCATCACGCATCACTGGCGGTTGACACCCCAAACCGACGAATAGCGGATGAGCCAGCGAGCAGGGAAGCAGGACAAAAAAGAGCTGCACCAGGGGTTTGTTTGCTCGAGGCCCCCCTCATCCTTGTCGTTCCCCCCATGTTCGACGTAATGATGTGCGGTCGACAAGACCCGCTTTTGCTCTTTTTTTTTTTTTTTTTCTTTTCTTTGTCAGTAATGTGCATTGCAAAACTGGACGACTGCAAGTACGAGTACGAGTACGAGTATGAGTACGTCGCAGCTGCAAAGCTCCGTTAATATTGAAGACACGACCACACGACTTCGGTATGCTTCATTTGGGCCATACCACTACGACTACGCCTGTCCTGGGCGGGGGGGACAGGAGTCTTATTCCGCTCGTATCCCGCCGATGGCAAGGCAAGGTCTGTCTGTCGACATGGGCGGCTGGCCAACGAGCTCGTGTGAGGATGGGCGTTGTCTCGTTTGTTTATCACGAGCCACTGTCACTTTTGCTCTCGCTTTCCATCTCTCCATCTGAAGTTTTTGACGTTGAAGACGGGGTGGCCCGGTTTCGACGAATAAAGTACGGCGTAATACGGCATAAACATCCCGAATCACGACATGGTCTCTTACGAGAGGCCGGGCAATCATTTGAGAATCTCTGGTTCTTTTCGGGGGTGGGCGTCTCATCAATTTTTATCAGTACAGGCTCCCTGCAATTCGTACAAGTCTGAAAGCATACCGCATACGACGCAATCCGAAAAAGAAATCAGGGCTAGAAAGGCTGCAGGTCATAGCGTTCGTGACCAGCGACCCCCTGGCAGCTTCTAGCCGCCTAGGCGCAAAATGAGTCCGTCTTTGTGCTCTGGGGCTAGGGTGCATCACCTTTTGTTTTGATTGCCTTCACATTGTGACGTCCTCTCGCTCTTGTTACCCATGGAGCAATCCGTCATATTATTTCTCTGCATCACTTCTGTACCACTCGAAAGGCGCTTGGAGGAGCAGGTTGCAAAGGCACCCAAGATGACAAAAGAGCCAGTTCAGTCGAGAGCTTTTCGGTCAGCTGTGCGTGGCACGTTACTTTGGACTTGTCCGTATGGGACGATATTCATGCCAAACATTCATATGCTGCTCCGTGTTCCTTAAATTGTCGCCATTGCTTCTTGCTCTCTTTTCCTGGTTTATTACTCTTTTGCTCGTACTCTTTTCCTTTTTCTCATCTCTGCTCCCGTACTCTTTTCATTTTTCCCATGAACCCTATCTCTGCTCTCATACTCTTCCTCTTTTCCTATCTCTGCTCTCATACTCTTCCTCTTTTCCTATCTCTGCTCTCGTACTCTTCCTCTTTTCCCATGAACCCTATATTTGCTCTCGTCTCTGCGTCAAAATTCTCAAGGCCCTACCCCAATTGATGTCAAATGGCCTTTTGGATGCCCACAACGATCGATGCCATTGCCGCTTAATATGCTAGTCGCCGGCTTTATATTAAGAGGCACATCCAATTTGATGTTTCGGAGCATTGCGGCCTTTCGGCGGCTTCATTGCTGTTGGCAGCAAACAGCAAATCCAGGCCACCCACGCACTGAGCAGCCCTTGACGACACGTGCTATTGCCAGACGAGCAAACGCAGCAATATGCTCTGCCTCGCATTGCCACTGGCCATGGCTGCGCCCTACCTGGAGCGATGCCGGCTGCATTGCAACCAAACACAACGTATTGCATTCTCGTTGCCTCTTCTTGCAACCGCATTTTGGCTTTGCCTTTTCCCGTCTTACCGGCAAAGATGCGTCGTCTCGTATTCTGCTTATCGGAATTTTTTGATCGCAATTTGAACCGTCCTCTCTGGCACAGCCGCCCTCTCTGGCACAGCCGCCCTCTCTCTGGCACAATACTTCCCTGTCCATTTACTTTGCAGATGCTCCAGCCAACGAGATGGGATGCCTCCAGCGACAAGCCCAATGGTCGAGCCGTCTTCTCGATAACTAATTGCTCTCCCCCTCGTGTACGCACACCGGATCCTGGCTCTTCTGTGTCGATGTTGGCTCAAGGCAAGTAACATTGTGCATTTGACAAAACGTTGCGAAACACCAAAGGATTGGCAGACACGCCCGATCTGTGCGCCGTCAATCCATCTGCCTGGCCTCAGCAGTCTTCTGCCACCCTGTCCTCTTCGGAATGTGCCGTGGGTTTTCGATGCATTCGTTCTCTTTGCGTTTGTAGGAAATACAGTGCAAAAACGAAGGCCTACACACTCAGTTGATATATATGGAATATAAGCTGTTTGCCACTTTAACAGTACAGTGAGAAGTGGCCTCTTTGCCCTGAAATAGAGCTTTTACTGGCTATGCGTCCGTCGCTGCTGCCTTGTTCCCCCAAAAGCGTTGGGACGGCTCCCCAACTAAACTGGCAGTGTTGCCCTTTTCAGCGTAGCACCGTTGTCGCTGCATCCACAGTAGGATATTCATACTCTTTTATCCTGCGTTAATTGCGGAGTAATACGCTGTTTATACGATGCATTAAGGAGTATTAATACGTAGAACACCTACACTAATGTAAGACAGTGCATGCAAGGCTGGTTCCCACACTGCACAGGCTAGTCTTCTTCAGCGCTTCTTTGCTGGAGGTGAGACCCCTAGATGCCCACTGGGGTTATCTTCCAGTGGGCTTTATCCCCACCGAATGGCTTCGGCTATGACTGGAAACGTTCGACAATTAGTGCCTTTGCTCTGCCACACATCTTTAGGAGATATCGGTTTATTTTTCCTCTTGCAGGCAGCAGTGCCACGAGCCAATAAAAACGGCCCTAACGTCGACCTTTGCCCGCTTTATTTCTGCTGCGTACGAATGCCTTTGTGGCTGCGCTGAAAACAGGGTTAGTCTTCTTGGCAACGAGGGCTTTTCAGGATAGGAGAATGGATAGTATTACGACGTGGATGGACTGCGAGTACGAGTATGGATACGAGTATTACGACGTACGACGTACGACGAATTATTACTCCTTAATGTAACGACGTATGCCACGTACAACATAGTATGACGAACGATCCATAATTCATCAATTGCCTTTGCCAATCACCTTGCGGAAAAAAGTAAAAAAGCAAAAAGCAAAAAAAAAGCAAAAAAAAAGCTATGGAGAGATTCGGACCGCTGCTTGCAAAAGTGACGTCCATCATTCGGACGGGCAATGGACAAAAGAAAAAAAGAAAAGGGGATCCCATGGCATGGACGGAAGGCTGGAATTGGGTCGTAATTATGAGACACCTCTCATTGTCGCGGATTTGATAAATTAGATAGCTCTGTGATTGAGAATGCTCAGTCAAACTACCTCGTACGAGTATATCCATATTTTTTTTATTTTTGTTTAATTTTTTTTCTTTTTTTTTCCCGGAGAGTAAAGGGTTTGGTGGACCCTTTTGGTGGACTCCTTCCTCGTGACTTTCCCGTCTCCACTTTATGCTCCCTCCGCCTTTCGCCTTTGGACAAAAGATCACACCGCAGAGACTCCCAACGCAACTTTGGCGACGACACCAAACCAGAAAAAAAGCCACAGTTCAAACAGCCACCACCATCGCCAGACGCCCCCCTTTCTGGCTTGACACACGCATCGCCAAAAAAAGCGTCGGGGCATTGTTCGCGATCCGAAAACAAAAAAAGAAGGGTCGAGACCGCGAGAAGAGACAGTCTCTTCCTCTTTTGGAAGGCAAAAGGGAGGCGTGCCGTCTCGAGCTAATCTTTTTTGTCTTTGATTTTTCGGTGTTTTTTGGGGGGGTTCTCTACCCTCCTGCTCGATATCTCGTCTTCCCATCCACGCCGTTCCTCCCATTCGAAAACTGCCACCGCCTGTATCCGCTGTCGCTTATCGATCCATTGCCCCCTTTGGAATCTCCCCTGCCAGCTCGAGATAGCCTTAACAGCCTTGAAAAAAGGGGTCGAGACACACGATCGACGTGAAAATTAGGATTCGCACACCGAAAAGCGAGGCGACGGATCGGACGCTACGAACGAATTGCACTGCATACCTTTGTCCGAGTGCCAGTTGTTTTTTTTTTTTTTTTTGAGTCATTCCAGCATATTGAAACACACCGAAGGGAGAAGGGAGAACAATCCAAAAAAACGAAAATATACGAAATACAAAATAATACGAAGCCAGCGCCGAGAGAGAAGAGAGAGAGAAAAAAGGGCAAAACAAAACAAAAGAGTCCGCGAGGAGACATGTCTTCTCAGGACGCATCGTTCGAAGCCCTCGCCGCATCTCCAGGCGACTACGCCATCGACTCTGAGTGGATGGGCGACTCCCCCCCTGCGCTGACTGTTGATTTTATGCAGAGCCCGCTGCCCGATAGCCGGCATCGGCCTTTTTTCAAGTTTGGCTCTCCCGAGCCTGCAGGAGTTGCTGCTGCTGCCGCTGCCGCTGCAGCTGCAGCGCCGGGCGACAAATACGCACTGCTGTCGACGGACCCTACGCTCTCGCTGTCGCGGCCGGCGACGGTGTCGTCTCCCGAGTCTCTGCTGTCGTCGTTTGAGGACTCGTCTTCCGACATTTCGTCGAAGCAGACGTCCATGTCTGCCATTTCCAGCCGGGTCAGCGGGCCGCCAGCAAAACGGGGCCGCGGCCGGCCCAGAGGCTCGCGCCAGTCTGTCGGAACGGAGGCGTCTCGGCGGTCCGCCGCCGCCAAACAGCAGAAAACAAGGCGTCCACCAGACGCCCAGCCGGCCCCGGCAAGCTCAGACGCAAAAGCTGCTGCTGCCGCCGCCGCCAGCGTTGCCGTTCACCAGTACGACATTCGCATGACAGAACCTTGCAGCAACCACGCAAACTCCAATCCCAACTCCAACAGAAGCAACAGCAGGAGAAGGAGCAGCAGCGGCGGCAGCAGCCGGAGCAGCAGCAACGGAGAAGACGGCGCCGACGGCGCAGACGGCGACTGGAACATTCGGGACTACATCCGCTTTGACGACCAGGACGACGAGGACGAGAGCAGCGTCAAGATCAAGAGCGACATTGGCGCTGCAGGCCGGATCCCAAGAACGGTCGACGCCGTGGCCATGCAGAAAATCCAGAAAAGCCAGGCTGGCTATCTGACTGCCAGCGACATCCAAATGGCCGTCGCCGGTGCCCATGGCCATAACCATGCCCATGGCCATGCCCATGGCGATGTCGATGTCGATGCTGATCTGGATGCAGACGCGTTCAGCCCGCTGAGCGCTCGCACTCAACCGTCTTCGCTGGATTTTGGCAGCCCTTCCGACAGTCCCATGCCGGACAGCTCTGCCATGTCGGGACTCTCTGCTTTTTCGGCACAGGGCCTCTTCCAGCCGGCGGCGCCAGGCGGCCTGTCCGATGCTGACCAGCGCCCACGCAGAGGTCACACCAAGGCATTATCAGTGAGTTTTGTTTTTCTTGTTCTATATATATACTTATATATCTTCGTGTTGGCGCGTTGCTGACAAGGGGTCTAGCAATATTCGCTGAGCCAATCGATGACCAAGCTCACAACGACGACGTCGAGAGAAGTGTCGCCAACGTCCAATTTTGTCTTCAGCCAGGGCCCGTCTCCGTCGACGTTCCTGCACCCGCTGATGTCGCCCGTCGAGGCGGCCGACGTCAGATTTGCGCCGTTTTCGAGCAGCGTCGGCGAGTCCCTGCAGGGCGCCGCGCACCTCCTCTTTCCCGACAGCGTGCCGACCAGCCCCATGTCTGCTGGGTGGGGCCATGCCATGCAGACCTGTCCGCCGCTGGCCAGCGCCAACGACATGGCTCTGTCTCAGATGCCGCTGTTCCACCAGCCGTCGACGGCGGCCTTTGCGGCGGCGGCGGCGGCTGCGCCACAGGCCGAGCCAGGGCCGGTGCGTCTGTTTATCGGCGTGACGCCGCCCAAGTCGCGCGTGGAAACGCAGATCCCGATTGTCTTTTTTGTCTCGGCGCTGCCGCCGGGCGTCACCAAGCTGCATCTTCCCTCGTACACGATTTCCAAGCCGAAGCTGATGGCCAAGGGCCTGTCAGAGGGCTCGCCCGACATGCTGGAGCTCCATACGATGGTGGTGTGCACCAGCGCCATGCTCAAGGAGAGCAATCGGCAGCGGGCGCTGAAGCTGGCAGCAGCAGCCACGCACCACGGCGCGCCGCGTCGCTCTAGCGGCGACGGGAGGAGCAGCAGCAGCAGCGGCGGAGGAGGAGGCAACCACGGCGACAGCACGCCGCGCGACAGCACACGCAGCGACGACGGCAAGGACGCCAAGGACGGCGAGGCCGGCGAGGACGGCGAGGGCGGCGAGGACGGCGGGGCGGTGCGGCCGGCGGACGGCGGCGAGATCTGGATCTGCAAGGGCTGCATCCAGCGGGAGCGCAAGCGGGCGAACCGGAAGAAATCCAAGAAGCCGGAAGACGACGAGGAATGGAGCCGCGAGGAGCACCGGCGCATCATCATCTTTAACACGAATGAGATCAAGGAGTGGCAGCGGCCGACGCCGACGGTGCTGTCGTCGCTGGACGAGGATGCGCGAGGCAGCCCCATCGAGGCCGTCATCAGCGTGCCCATGCGCATCACCTGCTACTGCCGGCACCACGGCGAGAAGGCCGGCTTCCAGGTCATCTTCACGCTCAAGGACCATCGCGGCCACGTCGTTGCCCAGACCATGTCTCGGTCCGTCATGATCACCGACGACCACAAAACGCCGATTGGCATGTCTGCCACCGCCGCGGCCGCTGCTGCGGCTGCTGCTGCTGCTGCTGCTGCCGCAGGTGCTGCCACAGGTGCTGCCACAACAGCAGCAGCAGGAGGATCGGCAACAACGTCTGTTGCGGGCGGCGATGTGTCGATGCTCAGCGATATGACCGAGGCGTCGCCGACCACGACGCCCGGGTCGGCCAGCCGGTTTTTGTCTCCCGGCGGCGGCCCGTCCAAGGATCTCGGCGTCTCGCAGTCGACGCCGGACCTGCCGTCTCTGAAGCGCAATTCTGTGGCCTTTTCGGCATCGCCGCCGCCGTCGGCGAGCCAAGGGAGCCAAGGCGCTGTCGCATCGGGCGTGGCAGCAGCCACGGCGGCGGCGTTTTCTGCTGCGCGGGCGCTGTCTCGGCCGGCGTCGCCCAACGGGCTCAAGGGCCACTCGGCTAAGAAGCGAAAGTCGAGCGGCGGCGGCGACGGCAGCAGCAGCGGAGGCGTCAAAGTGCCAGCAGGCCTGGCCATGACGCGGATTGAGGACCATGGCCAGCCTGTGCCAGCAACGAGTGGTGGAGGAGGAGGAGCTCATCAGCGCGGAAGCGGGTCTTTGTCGGCGTCGCCGCCGGCCGGGGCTCTGGCTCCCAACCTGGCTTCCAACCTGGCTGCCAATGCTGCTGCGGCAGCGATGATGGGAGGGCGCGGGTCGCGATTTGGGCCGGCCGACTCGATGGCGGCGGCCATCGACATGGCCTTGATGGCCGGCGGGTCGGGCGATCCGGACATTGACAGTCTCGCGGGCATGATTCCCATGGCGGCGGACGGCCTGGTGGTGGGCAACGGGCGGCTGACGCCGAACGGGCTCGGCGAGCAGGCGAACGGCGGCAGTGCGAGTGCGAATGCGAATGCGAATGCGAATGCGAATGCGAATGCGAATCCCTTTGCCCTCAACCGCTCGGACAGCTTGGACAACCTGGTGATGGCGCAGCCGACTGCGCTGTACTCGGCGCCGGCGTCGTCGCATGCCAGCCGGGCGCCCAGCCCCAACGCGCTGCGCAACCCGATGCAGATGTTCCAGCTGCTCCAGCAGCAGCACCAGCAGCACCAGCAGCACCAGCAGCACCAGCAGCAGCACCAGCTGACGCAAGCGCAAGCGCAGTTCTCGCAGCAGTTCCAGACGGGCGGGCTGTTTTCGCTGCCCATGGCCATGCCGGGCGCCATGCCGGGCGCGGCGGCGGCAGCGGGCAGCGTTGCGGCGGCGCCGTCGGCTCCGGTGATCCACAAGATCATTCCCGGCGAGGGCCCCAAGTCGGGCGGCATCGAGGTGACGATTCTCGGCAGTGCCTTCTACCAGGGGCTGGAGGTCATCTTTGGCGGGCAGCGGGCGACGACGACGACGTTCTGGGGCGAGAGCTCGCTGGTGTGCCTGGTGCCGCCGTCGGCGGTGGCGGGCCATGTGCCGGTGTCGCTGCGGCAGGCCAACAACAGCCAGCGGGCGGCGGTGGTGGCGGCGCCGGGCCAGCAGCGCATCACGTTCAAGTACCTGGACGACGACGAGCAGCAGCTGATGCGGGCGGCGCTGACGGTGCTGTCGCGCAAGATGACGGGCAAGATCGAAGATGCGCAGGATGTGGCGCGGCGGATCATTGGCAGCGAGACGGCCAACTGGGGGACGTCGGGCGGCGGCGGGGGGTCGACCGGAAACAACGGCGCCGTTGACGGGCTCGCGAGCGGTGGCAGCGGTGTCAGCAACAGCGGCAGCAGCGGCAACTCCAGCAACTCCAGCAGCTCCGGCAGCTCCGGCAGCGCCAGCTCGTCCAATCTCGAAACGCAGCTGCTCCGGGTGCTCGAGCTGATGGATCTGGACGACTCCTCGAACGGGGCGCGGCTCAACATGCAGCGCCGCACGACGGGCCACAGCATGCTGCACTTGGCGTGTGTGCTGGGCATGCACCGCTTTGTGGCCGGCTTGCTGGCGCGCGGAGCCAACCCGGACGTGCGCGACAACGGCGGCTACACGCCGCTGCACATGGCGGCGCTCAACAACCAGGCCGAGATTGTGCGCCGGCTGATCCACGCCGGCGCCGACCCGACCATGCGCACGCTGTCGGGCCTGACGGCGGCCGAGGTGGCGGCGTCGCGCGAGGTCGTGCGTGCCGTCAAGCGCTTTGAGCGCCATGCCCGCTCTCGCAGCGGCGGGTCGCTGCACAGCCGCACCAGCAGCGCCGCGTCGCTGCGGTCGCTGTGGGAGCCCATGACGCCGGTCCGGCGGCCGTCTTCGCGCGTGCACCTGCCCGGCGACAGCCGAGACGGCCGAGACGGCAGAGACGGCCGAGTCGATGGCGCAAGTGCCAGCGCAGATGGCACCGGCAACGATGTGTTGGCTTTGGAGGCTGCTGCTGCTTCCGGGACATGTGCGGGAGAGGCCGGAGAGGTGGAAGTGGTGGAAGAGGCGGGAGATGGCGACGCTCAAGACGTTGTTGGCCAGGACGAGGCGGACGACGACCATGCCGAGGCCGGAGACGTGTTGCCGCCCTCAGGGTTTGTCACTTCCAGCAGCGACGACGACGACGACGACGACGACGACGACATTGCCGGCAGCGAGCAGGAAAGCGATGAAGACTGGCTCGACATGCGGTCTTTTGGCAGCACCGGGAAGAGCACCGGGAAGAGCGGCAGCATCAGCGGCGACAACGCCATCCGCTCCGCCGACAACGAAAACAGCGACAACAGCAACGACAGAAGCGACACCACCGGCACAGCCGGCACAACCGGTCTGCCGCCGTCGGACGTGGCCACAGCAGCAGCGATGGCGGTGGCGGCGGCAGGCGAGATTCCGGCCGGACTGCCATCGCCGGCGGCGGCAGCGATGGCGGCGTTCAAGGAACAGGTGGCGGCGCACTTCCAGCAGCTGGTGGCGCAGATTCCGCAAATGCAGATGCCCAACAACCCGCTGCCCGACTACTACCAGGCCTATGTCAACTCCTTCCAGCGCATCTCGTCGCTCGTTCCCAACATCCGGCCCAGCTCGTCCTCGGGCGAGAAGAACGAGGACGCCGCCACTGCCAAAGACGGCGCCTCCGACACCGCCGCCCACAGGCCCAAAGACCTCGAGTCTCGCTGGTGGGATCTGTCGTCGTTCATGGCCAGCGCAGGCGCCGCCCTGTCGGCTCCCCCGCCCGCGTACGAGGAGATCTTCCCGGCCAAGACGGACAACAACGGCCAGGACACCAAGCAGGCCACGGCGGCAGCCGCAGCAGCCGAGGCAGAAGCAGACATCAAGTGTGCCGCGCTGTACGACCAGCCGGCAAAGACGAGCACGAGCACGGAGCTGGAAGAAAGCGACGGCAGCGACGTTGGCGATGGCAGCGACAGCATCGGCAGCATCGACAGCGGCGACAGCATTGTTGGCAATGGCATCGGCAGTGGCAGTGGCAGTGGCACCGGCACCGGCACCGGCACCGGCGTCGCCGATGGCCGCTGGGCCGGCCTGGCCGACTCGGCGCCCGCGCTGCTGCAGATCGGCCGCAAACACCAAATCACAAAGGAGCAGCAGGAAAACTTCCGCCGCGCCCACAAGGAAAAGCGCAAGGGCCTGCGCTCCGACACGCTGCTGTACACGGTGTGGATCCCCATCCTGCTGGGCGTCCTGCTGCTGTGGCTGTCGGGCGCGCGCGCCTGGAACTGGTCGGCAATCCCGTCGTCGGTGTCTTTCAGCATGCCGTCATATGCCGGCAGTGCAGCTGCCGGCCCAGCCGTCGACGGCGCTGCAGAGGCGGTGGGGGCGTGACCTGAACGGCTGAAGGGCTGGAGGTGTTGCGAAGCTGACTGACTGTGGGTGTAGCTGCAGGCTGTGTTTTTTGTTAGTCGTGGAATGTCTTGGTCCTGCTTTTTTCTTTGTTCAATCTGCTTTCTTTTACCCTTTCATTTTCCCCTCTTTTGGCATTCCTTGTCTTTCAAGCTTTCTCATGTCTCAGGTTTATGATCTATCAGAGGATGTTTGGTTTCGTTTGTTGTTTTTATTTCTCTCTCAGCTTCCTCATGCAGAGGGTTTGGTGCTTTTGTTGTTTTCTCAGCTTCCTCATGCAGAAGGAAGAAGTTTTGTGCTTTTGTGCTTTGCTTGGCTTCCTGATGCATGGGATACGAAAGCGTTTTAATTTGGGTTTTTATCTTCTTTTTTTGGATCACGAGGCTTGAGACCTGAACATAAAAATGGGTAATATTATACTGCCTGGGATTTCTCGCGGAATACACCAAGGCGGCGCATTATGATCATAGGTATGAGGTAATACAAAACATGAACTGTGAAGCGTTCTGAGCTGGTCATTGCAAGACGGTCGAGATCGAGTACAATCAAGTGTCAAATTCGAACAAGCTTTAGATGGTGATACATGTTGAGACGTGCTCCGTAGTAGCCGTCTGCCCAGACAAAGAGCACTGCACCCTCACTCCAGCGCCCAGTTAGGCGGCTGGTTCTCTGTCTGGATAGCGCTCAAGTGTTTTCTGGCTCCTGGTGCATTAGCAGCTCTGCCGCTTGGCTCGTCTAGCTGCTGCTGCGGCTGTTGATGCTGCCAAACCACGGGCGCCCGCACCAGCTGGGGATAGTGGAAGCTGATCGGCGGCGGCATTGGCCGTACGCCGTCAGAGCATCCAGCAGCAGCTGCGGCTGCCTTTTGTGCCGCCTGTGCCCGTCTTTCCGCCTTTTCTGCAGCGTCTGCGGCCCTGCGCTCTGCCCGCGCAGCACTGTTGTCGCTGTTGTTGCAGCCGTGCCGCAGCGGTGCCAAGGGGCGGTGGAATGGTCGGTACGTTGTCGCTGTCGTCAAAGAGGGTGCAAGTTGGTGGTCCTGGTGCTGCTGGTGCTGCTGCTGGTGCTGGTGCTGCTGGTGCTGGTGCTGCTGCAGTGGAGCTTTTTGCTGCAGATTATCTTGCCCGCTGCCCGGCAATCCGTCGTCGTCCATATCCTGGTGCACCACCACCTCCAGTGCTGGTTGTGGTCGTTGCCGTTGCCGCAGTCGTTGCTGCTGTTGTGGGTGCGATTGGGATTGCGATTGGGATTGTACGAGGTATTGTGGCTGCTGCAGCCGTTCTGCCTCCGTTGCCTGCCGTTCGCGCCGCCGTTGCTCGCGGCCGGGCCTTTCTCTCCGCTCGCGCGGCCTCCGACTGCGCGCCTCTCTGGGGCTCTCTGGGCCGTCGTCGTAGCTGGAGCAGCCTCCATGCTGACGAGGCCCGGCACCGTCGTCGTCCTGGCGCTTCTCAGATTGCAGTTTGTGTGCCGAGGCATCATCGTCTGTCGCGGCGGCTGTCTGGGCTGCTGTCGGGGCGGTTGTCGGTGGAGGCGGCCGCTGGTTGAGAACGACCACAGCCGTGGGTGCAGCAGGTTGCAACGCCGACACAGACCGGCTGCTGGGTGTCTTGCGCTGCCTCTTGACCAGCTTGCGCGAGCGAGTTTCAGTTGCCGCGGCCGTGGCCGTGGCCGGCGTCTGGCCGGAGGCGTCTGCCGCCGCCTTCAGCGCCCCGGCATTTCCGAGGTTCCGAGCCTCTTCATCATCTTTCTCCTGTCCGCCGCTGCCGTTTTCAGCCTCTTCAATGTCGGCGCGTGCTCGCTTTGTTCCGCGCTTCTGGAAGCGTCGCGACGTCAGCGACGGCGTGGCAATTGCGCCCGCCCAGCGCGGGCGCACCGCCGACACATCGAGAGAGGCGCGTTCCTTGACCACGGAGGTCGTCGCCGCTGTGACTGAAGCTGCGGCTTCGGCTGCAGGTGCTGGTGCCGCCGCATATAGGCCCGCGGCAGGCAGCGGGGTGGTACCAGAAGCAGCAGCGGCGGCAGCAGCACCAGCAGCAGCGGTAGACGGCCGAGCAGGCAGCACAGGGCCGTCGGAGAGCGGCCGGCGCGGCATGATGGGCAAGGCGTCGTCTGGTGGCGCCGCTGCGGATGCATCCTTGTTGGACGCGGAAGACGAAAACGAAGCAGCCGCAAACGAGCCAGCGTTTCTGCCGGCCGTCAAGCCCTGACGCGACGCCGGAATGGCCCGCGAGCGGAAAAAACCAGACTCCACCAGCTTCTGGTAGTTGGCCAGCACGTCGTCAACACTGGGCGGCGCTGGCCCTGCTCCGTCTGCCCTGTCGGGTTTGTCGGGTCTGTCTGCCCTGTCCTCTGCGGCACTGCGTGTCCGCCTGTGGCCTCGCCGCCGGGACTCTCGCTCTGGCTGCTGCGGCTGCTGCGGCTCGTTCTGGTTCTGGTTCTGGTTCTGGTGCTGGTGCTGGTGCAGTCGGCGGACACTGTCCCACAGCGGCGCCAGGAAGCTAGACGGTCGACGGCCAGTCGTCTCCGCCGTCGTCTGTGTCTGCGCCGTCTGGACCGTGTTGAACGACGCAAACGATGCAAACGATGCAAACGACGCAAACGAGGAAAGCGACGGCGCCTTCACAGAGTGGCGTGTGTCCGTGTTCCGCCGCGGCTCATCGCTCTGCCCGCGGCTCTCGGTCTGGCTCTGGCTCTGGCTCTGGCTCTGGTTCTGGCTCGGTCGCTGGATCGGTTGCTGGCTCTGTTGCTGGCTCTGCAGAGGCGTCGGCAGCCCGTCGGGCCCAACAAGATCAGTCTCGCTCATGCAAGCCTCGACAAAGCGAGACACCGGCATGGCTGGCTTTGGCCGTGGTGGCGGCGGGTGCTGTTGCTCGTGACGCAGCAACTGCTGTGATTGCAGCGGTCCCTGTGGTTCTTGTGGTTCTTGGGATTGTTGTGGTTCTTGTGATCGTTGCAGTTGTTGCAGTTGTAGCTTTTGAGGCACCAAAGCAAAAGATCGGGTCGCCGCCACTCCTGCGTTTGTTGTCGCATTCATAATGAAACAAGCAAAAGCACAGAAGAAAAAAAAGAGAGAGCGGATATTTTTCTTCTTCTTTTGTTTTGATGCCTGTGAAGGGAGACCGCAGGAAAGACAAAAAATAAAACAACAAACCGAAACAGTGTTTTTTTCTTTCCTGATTTCCTGTCTTTCTTTGTGAAACCACACTATGGATCTTCGACGTGTTGCGGAAACCAGAAAAGCAGATCGTTCTTGCTGTTTTGGGTCAACTTTTCTTGCACCTCCCTCCGATCAATTTCAATGTACACCGTATTATTATTGCGCCATTGTTTACTTTCGCCCGTTGTTGCGCAACGACCAACCGAACGGCTTGTGGGTCCGAGCACAACTAGGCGAAATTGGACCATCAGCGCTCGGGCCATTGCCTTATGTAATCACACGACCAGCGCCAAACTACGAGGGAAGAATCGTCACTTTCTTCACTTGTCTGTGTATGGAAATACTCGAAGGACGAAGAGCACTATCACCTTCTTTGATCTTCTTTAAATTTCATTACGGAGTGATCACCTTCTTCACTTGTCTTTGTATAGAACAATAAAAGTCTGATTAGCGAGTAATGACTTTATACCACTACAAAATTTGCATGATGACAAAGGAAATCCAGAACCAGTGTTGGTAGATACACACAAATAGAGGAAAACGACCAAAAAGAGATACACCGAGAAAAAGCTGTGCATCCGATATTCCGATATAAAAAGGGGGAAAAAAAAAAAGAAGTGCAGATGGTCAGGGCATATTGAAATTAGCGAATTCAAGACCTGCAACCCTGGCATGGGTGCAAGTGATGATCAGCGGCGGGGGGAAATACCCATTGGACGAGACCAATGTGGCAGAAATGCAAACCAGCTCAATCGCCCGTTCATGACAGCTCCCAAGTAACGGAGTGACGCGGTAAGAGACGACAGAATCAGCAGAGGGTTCCCACAATGGTAAGAGACGACACAGAATCAAAGGTTCCCACAATGGTAAGAGACGACACAGAATCAAAGGGTTCCCACAAGAGAAACAAAGGGAAAAAAAAATAAAAGATAGAGTCAACTATTGCAATCCGATTCTCCGAAAGGCCCAGATAGACATTTGTCCATCATCTCCAAGTAACGAAAAGAAAGTAAACATCCAAAGCCAAACGCCGGACACAAAAGCTGGCCTGAAAAGGCAGAATAAAACACTGTTCCAAAGCGCGCAACAGAAAAGGAAATGCCAAAATGGCATTATACAAGGTGAAACGAGCATCTTGATTCCTGGCGACCGCCTTGGTTAGAGCCCCTGACGTTGCTTTTTTTTTGGTTTTCGTTCAATGATAGTTCGTTTATACCGGCTCAAAACAGTCGGCTGCGTGCTGTACTAGGTCGTGCTTGCTGCGACGGTGGTTTTTTTCGTTAAGCCTGTCGACGCATGAAACAAGCATACACTTCGAAGCTGCAAAGTAGCCCATATAGCAAAAATAAAAAAAAATAAAATACAGAAGAAAAGGTATCGTCGCAGGCAGATCGGTTCTGAGCTATCCTATCATATAATAGAATGAACTTTCGAATCGTCGGGCCTAGTTGCAGCAGCCGAGCTTGGCTTCAAAAAAAAGCAGGAAAAAGCAGGAAAAAAACGCCAGTGATCATTTAGGCCCGAGGGTGGAAGACTTCGCCATGCGCAGACCACACGCTGCCATCTGCACGTTTCCACCACATCTCGTCATAATCTCGGATGTCAGTCGACTGGCGCGCATGGTTCTTAATCGAGCTATTGCCAACGCCTTCAAGACTCTCCTCCAGATTGTTGAATTGGCCATACGAGCGCTTTTTATTGAGAAGTGTCGATGACGAGTTCGAAGACGTCGAATTCGGCATGGGAAGAATCGGCTGCCGCAACAACAACTGGCTCAACGATGGAACCCGATCACTATTGCTGTTCTTGCTGTCGCTGTTGCCATTTGCATTGCTGGCTACACTCGGTGCAAGGCCCTTTTCATCCTGGAAAGCCATCATCTCGCTGAGCGACGGCAACGTCATCGGCTTGTTCTCGGTCGGTGATACCATCGGAGGGAACTGCCGTGGCACGTCGGAAACCGAAGACCGTTGATCCACCGCCATATCGCTGTTCGATGGCGGCGGGTAGCTACCAGACATCCGACGGTACTCGATGGAGCCCTGTGATTCCCGGTTGGACGAATGCGCCGACAGCGGAGGAGGCGCAGGCGCTGTGGAATAGTGCTGAGGGGCTGAACTGTCCAGATAGTACGATTGCGAAGACGAATGTGAGTGGCTGTGGTGGTGCGTCTGTGAAGGCCGTTGTTGTTGCTGCTGCTGCTGCTGCTCATGCTGCTGCTGTTGCTGGTGGTGATGTTGTGGCGGCGGTGGTGGTGGCTGGTGCTGTTGGTGAGGAGTAGATGACGGTTGAGTAAATGTGTGGGAAGTAGCATATGTAGGAGACGGAGGCACAGAATTGGAGCCAGCTTGCGGGTAGTTGCTCGGTCGGCTGCCGCCAAAGCGCAGATGAGCATCCGACATTTGACCCCGATTGCTTGGGCCAAACGCAGGAGACATGGCCGGGCCCATCTGCGGGCCCAATTGCGGCGACGGCGAAGAATGGTGGTATTCGGTCATGGAAGGGCGGCGCTGGAGAACGGAAGGGTCTGGCGTGAACGGCACGCGGTTGGCGCTTTCGGTGCTGAGGGAGCGAGCGCGGGCACTGGAGGCAACCTCGGGTGTTTGAGTGCGGTGTCGGCGGTATTCGTCGTCGCCATTGACAGAGCCAGCAGATGCTGCTGCGGCGGCGGCGGCTGCGGCGGCGGCTGCAACGGCCGACTTGCCCTCACGGCGACGCATGCGGACATCGCGACGAATGCGGACCCGGCAGCCCTGTTCGGCGACAGTCCGGCTCAGAGCAGTGCTCTCGGTCAGACCAGGGAACTTCTTGGCGCTGAAGACCATGAAGTCGTTGGACTTGATCTCCATGCGCCAGTCGAACGACTCGGGCATGTCTGCCGACAGCTTGTTGCTTTCGCCCATGTCCTTGTCGAGGTCGGCAGACTCCTTGGTCTGCTCATACAGGTTGAAGGTCAGGCGATACCGGCCTTCGTGGCGCACCGACAGGTCGGGGAACAGAAAGTAGCCGGCTTCTTGGGGACGGTCCAGGTAGGCCATGCCGGACACTGGCATGCCGGTCAAAACCGGAGGTGTGTTGGCAGACGGCGCTTGAACACGGCCGTGAGCAAGAATGCGGGCATGCTCGAGAGTGGCAAACAGGAAGAAGTTGGAGTTGTAAGTGAAGGTGATGTCCTTGGCTTGTTCGAGGGTCGGACCTTCAAAAATGCGAAGCTCGACAACAGGTGGCGGATCGACGGGACGGCGGTCGGCAGAAGCTACAGAAGAAAAGGCGTCAGCCAGCAAGAATGAAGAAACGCAACAGAAGGCACAAGAACAGCTTTTGCAAAGCCTTACACTTTGGCCCGGCACCGCAGGCGCGAGCGCGCTCGGGTTCCTGGATGACCTCCAGACGATACCACAGGTGGCGATTGCCACGGGTGAAGCGCTCGACGACGACCGCGTCCGGATGACCGGCCGGCATGTGAGGAGCAACCATGGCGGCAGGAAGAGAAGATAAAGGTGAGGAAAAGATGTTGTTCGGCGTATCCGGCACACGAAGGCGTGCCGTTCACGTTTTTGTCGAGATCACGGATCTGATTCGTGTTCTGAATGCCTGGTCAGGAAAACAACACCAAGAAAACGAAAAAGAAAAACCCAAGACTTTGACGTCGAATCGAACATTTGCCCGAAATGCGACAGTTCCTCTTTTCAAATCATGCTTGCATTTTGTCCGTCTCTTCTCCATTCATGAAATTATATCCCCATCCCAATTCTCCATTCATGACATGTTTATCCCCGACGTGTTTCTCTCGATCAAATCAAACTGTCGAAAAAAAAGTGCGTAACGTAGTTTGAAAAGAACAACGTCCTTCAACTCGACAGACAACTCACACTATAAAACCGTAGCCGTTCTTTCGATTCGTTTTTTTTTTTTTTTTTTTTTGTAGAGTTTTCTCGGGTTTTTCGTTTTTCAGTTGGCGAAAAAATCAAGAGATTGGGCGAAGCGGTGCTCGAGAGACGACATTGATGCCGTGTACGAAGAAGAAGGCAACGTCGTTTTGGTCAAGACGGACTGCTGGGCGACGACCGCGAACAAACGAAGGTTGTGCTGCGATGTCGACAATAGGCTGGGGGGGGGAGTGGGATTGAAAAATAAAAATAAAAGAGAGGGAAAAAGGCAGGAAGGGAATATAATAAAGGAATATGGATACGAGCACTCGTAGGAACAGAAAGTGCAGAGGTTTTGGAAATCTGCGGGTACAGGGGGTGGGTCAAAAAGGAGAGGAAGGAGGGGGGGGGGGGGTGGATGGGACCGTGAGAAAGAGAAAGGGCTAACGCTAAGAGGCCCTCAACTTCCAAGTTTGGTGTGGATGGACATGGGGTGGTTGGGAGGGGTGGAGTAAATGGAGGAAATTGGGGAGAAGGAAGGGAGGTGTGCAGGAGAGAAAAGAAGGCACGGCAATACGTTGTACTTTGTACCGTGTGAAAGCCGTCTGTTATGTTACGGACTCCCATATGATTTTTAACTGTACTTGCTTAAGGGCGTCGCTCAATAAACTCGTAGAGATGGTCAAACCCCGAGCTTGTGCTTTAAAAGGGGAAGAGCGCAGTGCGACACGATATGAAGTGGAATAGTTGATGGGCATTAGCCGTATGAACTGCGATTACCATTTTTGTTTGTTTTGTTCCACGGTAATAGGATGAGAGAACATACGAGTATGGAGTAATACAGAGTACGAAGAAAGCACTAATAGGACGGACTCGTTTACGGAGTACCCTAACGCTGGTGGAGAGCGGGAAGAAGGAATGAGTTCTGGGATGGACAGAGCAGACCCAAAGCTGTGGGCTGGTAAGTGAGGGAGGGGTGGTGACAAAGGACTTGAATACCTGGCTGCACACTGTGTACAGTGTCAGAGGCGAAGGGGAAGGAGCAGGGGGCCCCCAAGAACAAGAAAGAGTCCCGATCACTCCGTAATACCCGTTAATACTGTTGTACACCGCGCAAAGTACGGAGTAATAATATCCCTGTTCGCCATAGGAAGCGAGGTAAACTCTTAGTGGAGTAAAAAAAGTACAATGTATTGCTCTGTACTTCCAGTACGAGAGTACTCCGTGCTGCCTGCCTTGTACTTAAAAGTGGACAGTGAATCAAATAATAGAACCAATTTCTCCGAAAAAAAAGAAGAAAACAGGAGCCGTGAGCACAATATGCACGATAACAGGGGAGAGTCGCTAATGAGCTGCGAGGTGAGATAAATCTGACAATGCACACAGTGCTGCGGACGTTTGGGGGCTGCGGTACCGGAAAGAGCTGTGCCGAGTTTAGTGCAGATGCTAAGCAGAGTTTACGGAATGAGGACGCTTGACATCAGCCGCTGAAGCAGTAAGACGAAGTATTAATACAGTGCACCGTAGTCATTCAGTGAGAGAGCAGTACGGATTACGGACAGGATCAAAAAATACAAAGTCTGGAGACATCACACTCTTTTATAAAGTACTCTCTGGAGACATCACCTCTTTTATAAAGGACTCTCTTCTGTTAATACGAGTACAATGGCGGTCGGTAAATGCAGCATTACAGAGTACGGACAACAATGTACGGAGTACGGAGTACTCCGTATTAATATGGAATACTCCGTCATATGGAAAAGACGCCACTGAACCAGCGTCGGTAAACGTACGAGTATCTTACCGGGGCACAAGCCACTGTGCTCCCTAATATGCTGCGAGTAACGTCGTCTGGGAGAGAGTACAAGAGGATTACGCTCGAACCTCTGCCAGGAGATCGCAGCTGCAGCGAGGAAGACGGGAAATCAGAGATTCTGGCACAGCAAAGAGACGATAAAAATGCACCACCAGATTGTATCTCGTACGGGGCGCATTACAATACAAAGTGGGTTGTGGGCAGCCAGTACAGAGTAATAATGCTACTCTGTCCGACATGCACCACAAGTGAGTGAAACTGGATGCATTCCTGAGCCAAAAAAAAAAAAAATTGTCTAACTGCGCACGAGCGCGAAAGCTGGTGACCTTCCAGCAGCAAAAACCAGTGCAGATATTTAACAACACGGTGTGTCTACCGAGTCCCATGCATTTGCTATCTTTTTTGGGGTCTAGTAGGGTTTTGATATTCCAAATTGACCCCTCCATTGCAGGACACGACCCTTGCAGGTAAGGTGAGCCTGTACTGGCTATTTTTCCAAACATGTAATAGACGTTGAGAGCGCTGTATCTGCTACCTCTCCTGCAGCGCAAGATGGCTTGGCAGAATACGACAAAACTGCTTCGTTGGGTGGCGCTACGGGTATTGCGGAGTACTATTATCGTAGAACAACATTAGGGTCAGAGAAACACAGCGCCCGTTAACTGCAGAATATTTCAGTACCAGTATAGATACTCGTACTTTGGACAGTGCGAGGCCCTCACAATAGTACCTTACTCCAACTATCAAAATATGCTGCACAAACACAGCCTCTGGCTCTCTGCAAACCAGTGCTCTACGCCCCAAAAGCAAGACGAAGTTTGCATTTGCGTCGCCCAAACGCCCGATGAACAATGTGCAGAGTACTCCGTACTCGTACAGAGAGTATTACCGAGTAATAATACTTTGCATTACCGGCGTACGGATTACTAAAGCAGATCCTACCAACAAAGAACGTGCAAAAAATTCCAGTGCCACAGAATGGGGATTCATGCGAACTGGACTGGCAAAACGAAAGGAATGATGGGTGGCGGCCCCGCCCAACAGGAAAACCATCCACCCAACGGGCAGGCCTTGGGAGTTTGGGACAAGACTACTTGTCAGCCCTTGGGTCAGCTGGGACGCTGGAACAAAGCGTTGAGCCAGGTGGCTGGAATCGGAGCAAAAAAAAAATTAGTCGATAGGGATCAGCACAGAACAGAAGAAGAGGAGCCCAGGGCGCTGCCGATCTGAGGGATAAGAATGTTGCTACGAGTACTCCGTGCTAGAGTTCTATTACTGTCAACTCGTACGATGTATCCATACATTGTGAGAAAGATAGAGCAAAAGTGAAGCGTACTCTTTCGAGGACTCGTTTGTGTATGGATAATACTCCGTATATGAAAGAGCCTTGGGCGTGCTCTCATAGTACATCGTACTTCATTTTCGCCTACCAAGTTGCCCTGCAAAACCTACGAGTATACCCACCCAGCAAATTCCGACAGGGCAGCACAAGACGGTGTGGCGTTGTACTCGTACAGAGTACGGAGGAATCGCTTGCGAGCTCTGGAAGTGCAAGAACAAGCAACTCGTCCGCCTGCAGAGGAGAACGCTGTAATACTTTATACTTTCTCATCGATAAAACGCTCGACCTCCTCGTACCACACAGAGCATCCATGCTCTGTAAATCACGGCTTGTCCTCTGCAGCTCGCCAGAGAACGGCGCACGAATACAGGCTGTGCGTCCCTCTGCAGGCGACGGTCGTACGGAGTCCTGCAGAGTCCATGCAAACGCCAGCCATCCGTGGCAATCGGTAGAGTATCTCACTGGTGGGTTGCTGGCAAGTAAACACCATGTGTAAGTACCTCAGATCATATGGGATGAGTGCTACACCGTTCTTGGTTGTAAGGCCCTGAGACGCTCTTTCGAACTTTTCATTTTGCGCATCAGGGAGCACTTTGCCTCTTGCCAAGTTCCATGTACTCCGTACGAGTACTCCGTACTCCGTACTCCGTACTCGGTTTTTTTTCCGTGTTCGTATGAGAAGAGCTTCTCGCTTGCAAACATATCCCCAATCCTGGCTTCGCTCAGCTTGGTCCGGAACAAAGGCTTCAGCTATTACGAAGACTCTATACGAGTATCCATACATCTACGCCAAGTAATTGGCCTACGAGTAAATCACATTGGCCAATAGAGCATCATTTTGCCACGTCTTTTAAGGGATGAGACACCGAAGAACGAGCCTTTCTGCTTTCGACGTTGCCATTCCTCTTGCTTTCCCATGTCGGAGCAGCCCAGAAGGCCGGAATTCATACCGCGCCATCCCTCATTTCGAGTACGGCATTGTTCCATACTTCTTCCTATGAGCACTTTCCACCTGACTCCCTGCTGCTTCGCACTCGTGCACTCCCTGGCCTGGTTTGTTTCGCCCAGGCTTTCAAAACAGCCACTTTGCAAGTACAAAGTGCGAGTACGCCGCTCGGAGCACGAGTACGACTTCGAGTACTACTATGCCTCAGGTTTCCCAATGCTTTTGTCTTCCGCCTTTCCCCAGTGATAGTAGGCAAAAAAGCAAAGTATATTGTACTCCGTACAGCGTACGTCGTTGTACGCTGTGCAAAGTACTCTGCACAAAGAAAACGTATCTGAAGGGCACAAAGTTCGAGTGAGCATGGTATATGGATAGTATAAAGTACTTTGTACTATACTTCGACCTCGTATTACTCCGTACAATCATACTCTTCCCCTCCCGTACAACGTTCTTTCTGGTCCCTGCCGAACCAAAAAACCGTGGCGATCATGCCTCAGTCTGGTTGGCCACTTTGGCCTGTTTCTGTCCCCACACAAGTACGAGTATTACTCCGTCCTCCGTAGGGCTCCTCTCGAGGTCCTCTATCGCAGTCCACTCAGACAGGGCACCCTGCTGGTGGCGTTTGCTGTCGGACTTTCGTGCTCTGGCCTGTTCTTCTGCGTGGAATGCTTCCGTAAAAAGAAAAAAGCGGAACCGGATAGGTGAGTATTATCTTGCGTACATCGTGGCGTCGTATTCATTACGGGTCATCTTTCCCATGTGACCCACTTTGCGAACCAGCCCAGAACAGCCAGCCAAACAGCCAGCCAAACAGCCAAACAGCCAGCCAAGAACCACATATCCCAGGAACTCCCCCCACCCACTGCTCTCTCCCTCGAGCAGTCTCGCACACAGTGAGCGCTGAACCACTGAACCCTGCCTTCGGCCTCGCTGACCAGGATGAAACTCAAATACCGTCGTGGCGATGAGCAGAAAAAGGTTGAGGATCGCCGGTGCGATGCAACGCAGAGTTGGCTGTGGTGTGGGTTGCTTGTGGGGCGTACGAGTACGACTAGGACGTATGAGAACATACTCGTATGCTTTTTGTACGGAGTACGAGTATTACTGTCTCTCGTATGGTGTATGGTGGGCAGTCATCACATTTTCTATGGGATACTGCCGTTTCTGCACGAGGCAGCTCTGCCGTTTTCTTCGCGCATGCTCCCCTTTCTTTTGCTTTTTTTTTCATCTTTGGCCTGTGGCAAGGCGGCCCTGCACCACGGCGACAATGCGACGTCCCAGACTGCAAAGGACTCGTAAGAATGGTGTTTCCGAAAGCTCGCCATTGAGCTTCTCATGTCGTGACAGTGCGGATGACAACTATCAAGATCGCGATACACGGAGTACAAGTAGCCCGCTGTAACAAAAAGCGCAGAATGTTTCCGTATTTGGTAGGCCCCGTATTAATTCGCTACTTCTTAGGGGGGCCAAGTACCAGTATTAGTGCTAACGCGTACCGAACAAAATACAAGCGTGAATACTCCGCAATACACTAGTAAAATACGGGTATAAGCCGTACATCCTAGCGGGAGTTTTACTGCTATCATGGTACGACGTAATACAGTGTCCGGGTACGGATTTATGGAATAATACTACTCGTAAAACTCGCAATACATCCCAAGCAAGCGCCAACACAGCCTGTAAAACTGTGGTACTTTTCGGCCTTTGCGCTCTGTAATATCCCATTACGGGGCGTATTAATACGGAGTATGTATACCGTACTACTCCGTCCCCAGTGGACGCGCTAGGCGTTTTGACCACCACCAACTCGGGTTGGCACTAGCATTTTACCTCCGCCATAGGTACGGAGTACTCTTACAGAGACTAGCCCAAGGTCGTCATCGCTGAGACGGGCGCTATGTTTCGACTCCGGAGCACTAAACGCGGCATTTCGGTAATACAGCGTACTCGTACGAAGTATCCATACTCTTAATATGATCTTGTCGGATTGCCTGATAACACGATACTGTGTCCAACGTCGACAGCATCCTTCCCCCCCCCCCCTTTCCGCCTTGTGCATCTCGGAATCTTATTACCCCTGTGTCTGAGTGAGCACTAAAAATGTGCCTTTGCTTTGTGGCCCCCATCCCATGGCAAACAAGATACGTCGTAGTACTCGTATTTCTACTCGTGATCGTGATACAGCGCAGGTTGGATCTCAAAGTGTTCCCAGTCCTCTAAGCCGATGAGAATCGTCCGGTTTGGCTTCATCCCAGATGACAAGAAAGTGACAGGTGGGCAGGGTTTTACAAGCACTGGTGGCTAACACTCATAAGAATACAATACACGGAGTACATCGTAATGTCTATGAGTACTCCGTATCTAAGGACATCATACGACGCGTACGTCGTATGGAGTAGGCAATCAAATCTACTCTGGCGGTGAGCAATGCCTGATCCCCTTCTACGACCTCGCAATGTAGTATTACTCTGTCTGGTCATCTCAAGCCCCTACTTCTCTGTAACGCTCCCGCGTCGTACTCGTACAGAGCACGTCGTAGCTTTGCATCGTGGAGTTTGGGGGCCATCGAGGCTACGACGATAAAAGACAAGACAGGGGCAGCCCCCCGGGTGGTATCCATCGACAACTGTCAGCAGAAGCGAGTCCTTTTCGGAATGGAACCGACCGTATTCGAACGTCATACGGCGAGTCGTACGAGTGGCCGGTTTCCGTGCCTCGAGACTCGAGGCGGTGACTTTGTGCTGTGTTTACGGGTTGCGTTGCTTTTTTATCTCCATAGGATCTCGCCGTCTGCCACCGAACGCAGCACGGAAAATGGCTCCGTAGGGTTCAGAGCGTCTGTTCGGTGCACTCATGCTCCATAACTCCCTAAACTGCTTCCAAGGAGGTGACTTCACTGTCTTCGTGTTCATATATAAGAGGTAGCCCTCGGTCTCTGCTTCTTCGTGGTAATCGTCTATCTCGTATCATAAAATGATCCCCCTGTACGGAGTAGCACTCCGTCCGGACTACTGTCCTTCATTCTACGACGGTATTGCGCCGCATCAGTATTACTCGTCTCTGGCGGTAATTAGTTCCTTTTTCGTGCTTTTCTCACCGTGACATTCGCTTTCCCCTGGCTGTTTTTGCTTGCTCCTCCTCCCAAGCCCAACGGCCTCTCTGCAAACCTTTGTAATAGTCCGTAATACGCCGTAATACGCCGTTTTAAGTGTTACATGTAAAGACATCTCTATATGCCGACCTGTTGTTGGCCGTTACGAGTCATATTCGTGCCAGTATGCGGCATAATTTCTCTCTACGCATAAGACTTTTATTGTTGGTATGCATTCATTGGCTATGCAATACTCCGAAATAATACATATATGAGAATGTGTCGTATGATAACGTCGCCAATATGTACGAATCCGACACCCAGGAAGACCCTCTTTCCTTCTCTCTCTCTCTGGTTTTTCCTTTTTTTTTTCCGGTTTGATTATCTTTTGTGTTCTGGGCCTTTTTTTCGCCTCTCTCTTATTTTCCTAAAATGCCCGAGGCCTTGGGTGTGCTGCTGGGCAGAGAGCACGGCACGTTTGCCCTACTATGGCTGTGGCTATTTGCTCTGCAATAACTATAGCTGCATGTTGGCCTATAAGACTGCAGCAGACCCGTCGCCCAGGCTACAGGCTCGCCACGAGCATGCTGTTGGGACCGCAGGCATATGGATACATACTGCTTACTGCTTGGATGTCGTGTTGGTTTTGTGAGCAGCTGGGTGTGTGTGTGTGCGTGTGTCTGTTCGTATGCCGTCGGTCCAACGTAAGCACTGAGGTGTTATATGTAAGCTTGTTGACCAAATAGCAAAAACCAAAAACGATGGACAGCTGCAACGCAGGCATTCCACATGCAAGTATGATTCTCGGTGTTCGCATCTTCTCTACCATTGGCCGCCGAGCCCAGGAGGCCACGGGAGCCAGAGTAGAAGCCCTGGTCCTGGGTTTTTTGATCCGTGTCAGACCACGTCAATAGTTGTTGCTTTTTTTTGCACTGTCTGCTTGCTGCTCCCTTTTAGCCGATTCTGAAAGCAAGCGTCACCAAGGAGAGAAAAAGTCAGATCATCACTAGGCTATGCCGTGGAGAGGTCGTGACAGAACTTGGCAGAGAAACCACCACACTCCCTGAACGAAAGCAAGGTCTGGATTTAATCAAAATTGAAAAAAAAAGTCGACTGTTAGCAAGACGCCAACAACGTCATCCGGCAAAAGGGCAAACCCCGGTTACTAGAAGCAAACTTGAGACTGAGCTGTGGCCAAAGTAACAATAAGCTGAGTAGAGACAGTCGCCGTCCCAGATCTGCATGTCGCCGCCGCTCTTTTTTTTGCCCTTTTGATTTTGTCTTTTTGCTCGCCGTTTGGTTCCATCCCATCCTGGGACCGAGTGCTCATTTCTCTCTCCGAAGGGGGGCATCTAATCTATTGTCAGTCTGCTCGAATGCTGTGACAACGGGACGTCGGTGGGCCCCCCTTCTCTATATTCAATCGACCTTCTGGAACGTCCGAGACAATATCAAGCCGGGATTTGTGGTGTGAAAGTGTTGGCTGGTTTTTGTCTATTTACTCGCCAAGGGTTTTCTTTTTCCTTCCATCACAGGCTTGCCTTGCCTTTTTTTGCGCTTTTTTGCCCTTCTTGCAAAAATAACATGGCCAGAAGACTCGCCAGGTGATTCATATATTGAAGATAATCGAAAAACGCTTTACAGAAATTCAAACATCCGAGTAAAAACAACGCGTGCTGGGGCTTCTGCCTATTATTCCAACTGACGGCCTCAAAGCACACTCCTTTCTTTTTAGACACCACTATAACAAACTCTGTTATGGCACACGACGAAGAGGATGGAATTTCAACCACACCCCCCTCTCCTCCGTCTTTTCCGGCCCTTTGTTTTCTTCTCTAACCCAGTTTCCAGCGGGTGGGATGTTACCGAGCGCACGGCATGTTCTCCTTGATACAGGGAGAATGAAATAGAATAAAACCTGTGACTTGGCATCTCTCAGCCTGATCTTTGAATTTTTCTTGCCTTTTTGTCTTTCGGGAGACGGAAGAGGAGAGGAGGGGTGGAGCCCTATATATTTTATTTATTTTCTTCATGAAGATGTTCTGGCAAGATGTTGTCTTTTGCCGTTTTTGCACCCCCCCCCCTCCTTTTTTTTTCTTGGAACAACGTTTTCAGGGGGGGGAGGTGTCGTCAAATATGCACTACCGACAACCACATTCTATGAAAATTCAAAGCAGAAAGCAGATATTAAAGCAGTGTACTTAGAGGAAGGGGGGGGGGGGGGGGTTAAAAGGCCACAAACAGTGTTTTTCTTTTTTTTTTTTTTGCTTTCACTACTTCTTTTGTGTCTGCCGTCTGGCACCTGTTGTTCTCTTTTTTTTTCGTCTTTCATTTTCCGCATTGTGTCATCAAGTATGCCCATTGCACGCACCCACGGGCGTCAACAACGCCATCTTTGTCAAAAGACATGACTAGTTTCTACAGAAGTGCCTCTGGTTTTCCAGAAATGTTTTGATGTAGACAAACCTCTGACTTTGATTCTATCTCCCTCGGTTGTGTTTTACGCCTCTGAGCTGATCCATGCTGTGTGTCGAATTTCGCGGAATCAAATGCCTACTTTTTTCAAAGTGTGAGACCTGGCTGCCATCACGGCCTCACAGAAACAATAAATCAAAAGCACGCAACAGATGCAAAACAATTCCCGGGTCCCAGGGCCCGGCAAAAAGATAATACAACCCCCTTTTCGTCTGCGTTATACAATATATGCCATTTGTGCGTGATAAACAATTCTCGATTGTATATTGTTTTTTTTTTTTTTTTTTTCAGCATATAACCGCCTTTGTGGGTCCGCTTCCGCCTCATGCCTACCCATTGTAGACAAAAGCACAACGAAATAAAGCAGTATGTATGCACAATAATGAGCCGGGAAGAAACGCAATACAAAAAAAAAAAAAAACATGTCAAAACTGCAATGACAAACTGGCTATGAAACGTTTACTGTCTGTAGTTTGTCTTTTTCTCTGTCTGTTATGAAAGGGGAAAAAATTACATATCATGAGAAAGAAAACAGCAAAAGAGAGATCTCTATTCTTTCTTCTCTCCAAACGACACACGCCAAGAAAGGCCAGATTCCCAACAACCGATCTAGCCACCCAGGCTGGAGTGCTTTCTGAAGGAAGACCGTCGTCATGCTATAAATCAGCTTTATGGTATGAAGCAAGTCCAGACGGGGCGGTAGAGAGACAGTAAAATAGATTGTTTTTATAAAGCGACAAATGTGAGGTGTGTGCGGGTCTTGATGGCTCGGTAAAAAGCCGGTCCCGAGGAGTCTGGCTGTTTTCCAGCTATACGTCGACAAGCCAAAGTGACTTCTCGTCACGATTGAAAGAGAGAAAAAAGAAAGGGCGAAGTGGATAATAGCCTTTATTGCTTAGTTGCTCAGTTAACTATGTGTCTTTTGAACCTTTATAGTCTCGGGATGGACTGTTTTATCATTTGATTTGCCTTGGTTTTCGTCGCCTCTTTATTTCCTCTTTATCCCCCCTCTTCTTTCACATGGACCTGGATTTGGCCACTTTTTGACGCTCTGAGCCCGAACGGTTTCGGTGGCCGGCACTAATATACCGGGTCGTATTGGGTTTCAATATCCAATTTTTGTTGTTTGATATTTCTTATTTTCCACCTCTGATGCATCATATCGTCTTCGTCGCCCGACCCATCAAGTCTTGGCTGGTTTGGAGGCAACAAGAAGAGCCTGAGAGTGAATGAGACAGCCTGGCCACCTCAACACTAAAATCAAAGACGATCACGCATACTCTTTGATTTAAATGGCAACCGTGGAGAATGGCAGCTGTGGAGAGCAAAAAAAGAATTAAACAGTTGAAGACGTTGAGAACATGGATTACTTTTCCTCCGTGCTTTCTCTGACAACCAGGCATAAAGCCACGGCTTGCCCGTTGTGGAAAAACCCAAACTCTCCTTCCAGTACTGTTTCGTCATTGCAATAGGCGCGTAAATCCCCAAGAGGCCACGGGAGACAATGAGACCAGGGAAACTGGCAGTGTGGCAACAAGCAAAGGAGAAGCTCAGTCTACACACAGCGAGCACTTGCATAGTCCAGATCTCAGCCAAAAGATCAAAGCAAGATCAATCCATCTGGGGTAACTATTTTGGCAAAATTCAAAGTTTGGTGTTTTGAAACCATTTGAGCTTTTCAGGAGAAGCGAGAACAAAAAAAAAAAAGAGAGGGAAGGGGTGCCAAAGTGTGGCAGATGTTCGAAGAAGCTTTGTTTTACTCTTCCCTTTTGCATCAAAAACTCTGTAAAGCCGTCAAAGGGACAGAAGCATGATGCACTGCCGCTCACCTGGAGTCCCCATTTTCAATCGTTCCAGGCTTTGTTCCGCTTGAACATCCAACCTGGTCTGCAAGAACATCCGACGTTACGGGACATTGTCCTCTCGTTTCTGCTGTGAACATCAAATTGCCATGCAAACCATGCGTGGCTTGAGTTTCTGTATGACAGCAGACGCGAGTTCCGGGCGAGGCGTGTTTTAAGCTGCAACTGTTTTAACAATGCGTACTGGAAAAGAGTGATTTATAAATAGATTTGAATT
This sequence comes from Raffaelea deltoideospora, assembly GCA_019925385.1. Taxonomy (NCBI): domain Eukaryota; kingdom Fungi; phylum Ascomycota; class Sordariomycetes; order Ophiostomatales; family Ophiostomataceae; genus Raffaelea; species Raffaelea deltoideospora. The sequence goes on along the minus strand of JADHKP010000056.1, from coordinate 97,947 downwards.
TCAAGAACCCAAAACTAATGAACATGACCCATCCCTGTCATCCTATCTCGTCCAATTAAACATTATATCCTTTTTGTTGGGTAGGACTCCCGTACTCGTAGACTGATGCTATCAAAAAAGGAACAAACAGGGGGTATTTTGCCATCCAGAGACCAAATGCAGAACGAATGTATGGGGTATTTTCCAGTAACAAAACGTCAAAAAAAGGAAAGACATTGCGAATCTCTTCGAAGAGACCTGCTAGAGATGTGGGTGTTTTTTGATGTCGTGAGGCGAGGGAGGATTGAAAAGGGGCCCGCCACACACGGAGAGAAGAAAAGGGCGTGGCAAGCGTCTCGTTCGTCTCTTGTCTTTCTTCAAACCCCAGAGAGGCTCAGAGAGGCTCAGAGAGGCTCAGAGGCTCAAAGGCGCCCAATGCTTAAGCCGTAACGCCAGCAGCAGGTGCCGGGTTGGGGTTCTTTTCGGGGAACTGGCCCGAGGCGACGGGGACGCGGCCGTACTGGGTAAAGGCAATGTTGAGCTTGTTGTAGTCCCAGTTGCGGGCGAGGAAGAGGGTGGCGAGGGCCAGGACGGGGATCATGAGGACGTCGAGGATGCCGAAGAAGATGAAGCTGGGGGTGACGCCGATCTTGTTGGCGCCGTCGCTGATGGCAAAGGCGATGGGGTACAGCAGCCACAGCAGGTTGAGCCAGCCGGCCAGCAGCGAGTGGTCGCGCTCGGCGACGGCGAGGCGGCGGGCCGAGGGGAAGCCGGCAACAACAGTAGTGCCGAGGGCCAGCAGCAGGTAGGCGGCGGTGCCGAAGACGAAGAAGCCCCACTTGTAGTTGGTGGTGGTGTAGGCGCTGGCCAGGTAGGTCAGGATCCAGAACCAGGCCAGGAAGACGTGGTGGGCGATGGTGGCCCAGGAGACGCCCGAGAGCAGGCCCAGGGCGATGGCGGCGCTGGGGAAGGCGACGACCCAGTTGATGTACTTGGCAAAGAAGATCTGGCGCGTGGCGCCGTGGTCGAGGTGGTTGGCGGCGGCGACGACGCTGAAGCCCAGGTCCGAGGCCATGGCAAAGTACGTCACCGAGCCGACCAGCAGCGCAATGCTGTAGATGTAGTGGAACACCTTCTCGCCCGCCCGGGCAAAGAAGGACAGGCCGCAAACGACAATCTGGGCGTGTTAGTACGATGTGCAGGAGTGGAGAAGCAAGACGATAAACAGATGGAGCATCGAGTACAGAGATGAAGCATAGTCCTTAAAAAATACATACAAATGTGAAGAGGTAGATGGCCGTCACTGCCCAGAGCCAGTCTGAGCCGTGGACGACCAAGTGGGCAGCACCCTGAGGCGGGTTGGTGTCGAGGGCGTCGTTGTCACGGACCAAAATGAGACCCATTGTGGTGTGTGTGTGTGTGTGTGTGTGTTTGAAGAGAAGGTTCAGTAAGAAAGTAGATAAAAAATAGTTAGGAGCAGATTACTTGTATGGATATTAAGAACGATATGATCGATGAGTCGGCTGCTGTGGCTTCAATGCTTCTTGAGCTCTGATGTCAGGCTTCGGATTCGAGAGTCGAGGAGGGACAGAAGACGACTCTTATACTTTGTGGACGGGACGAGAGAAAGAGAAAGGACAATTGCATCATAGCACCAGCTACGTCATATGATGAAAAAGAAAGGCAGAGAAAAGAGCGAAACAGCGCGAGCGTGCAAATCGGCGCCCGAAGAGAGAGATCCGAACGAGCCGGGAGAGGGCAGCCGATCGAAAAAAGTGGCAGCGCTTCAATGGGCTCTTTGCGAAAAAGATGGGCAAGCAGACGGCAACTGGGGATGTCATGTGCACAGGCTCTGCAGCCGCGGAGATTCTGGAAAGCTCTACGAACTGGCCTCGTCCAAGTGTCATCAGTTTCGGACGACATCGGCGACCTTTTTTTTTGTTTGCTTTTCTTTCTTTTTTTTTTTTTTTACATCCTGACTAAATTCATGATTGCCGTGTCCCAAAACACTCCTTTGCTTTCCGATATCAAGCGTGGGAGGCGAAAAAAAAAATTCAAAATCAATCAAAAAGCAATTAATAAACCAACAGGCCAGAGACGAGGCTCTCCTCGTACGTTTGATGGGAACTCCCCCGTCCTGAAAAAAAAAACAAACTAGAAAACGGACGAGGACGGCCCCACAGTATGACTTCACGGTGCTTATTCAAAGCTTCTTGGCACCGGCATTCTTAGCGTCGATGTGCTCTCAAACGCAACACCCGATCATTCGACCACGTTTTTTTCATCGTTTCTTTTTTCTGTCGTTGTCACACGTCCAGCTCTTGCTCCGTGGCTTTCCGGCCCAAGCTGAGGCGCTACGGGAGTTGCAGGCAGCTCGTAAGGCGTGGAGCGAGCAGTCGCACTGTTTCGACGTATTACAAAGCCAGCACAGACCGCCTCTTGATTTTGTACTCTTCAGCCGTATTGTAATACGAGTACAGAGTAATACGACATGTTCATACGCTTTTGCTTTGCACAAATCGTACTCGTATTACCTGCATTGTATTGCTTTGTATTTCCTCATTGAATACGTGTATGGGATACTCTATCCATACAGTAGACAGACACGGCAGCCAGGTTGTGCAGTGAGTTGCAAAGGAAAAAGATGGAATTTGGTAGAAAGATCGGCCACTAACAAGTTTTCCTGATGTTCTCTGGCCTCAACTCCGAATGATCCGCAAAAGGCGGGAACCACCTTTTTAACATGCACGGCTGGGCTCTGGTCCTGTCAGGTGATGCACGCTTAGGGCATCTGCCGCCGCCAAAGGCAACGATAGGCGGCGCTAAAAGCGGGCACCTTGTGGGGTCACGCCTGTTCTTGCTTTGTATCCATACGCAGTGATCATACTTTACAGAGCGACCCACTCAGACGAGTGGCAAAAAAGATATGCGGAAAGAAAACATTTTCTCATGACAGAAGATCACTCGTGTGTCCTACGAGTAGGACGGAGCATTTTCGGAAACACGACTTTTGCGGCTGGGTTGAGCTGGGTTGAGCTGGGTTGAGCTGAGCTTTCCAGACGAAGGACGAGGGAGGGAAACGTGAAAGCTAAAGTTGATAGCCTGGGCTCTGAAAACCGATCGTATGTAATAGAGTCCTTGGGCACGGGCTGCTTGCTGCGTTGCTCCATGTTGCCTTAAACAAAAGGACTATGCTCCGGCTATGCACGGGAGAGCCAGAGAGAGGAGAGCGGGGAGAGGTGGAAGAGAGCGCCACATAAGAGCACATGGACTTGGACTCTTGGATTGGACTCTTGACTGGACTCTTGATTGGACTCTTGACTGGACTCTTGGATTGGACTCATTGGACTCTTGGGCTCTGACATTTGACACATGCACAGACGCAAGGTGTGAATGGCTGAGTGACTCAATTTTGATTGCCAGCTGGAAAGCTGGTGCTAATGCACAACGCTGATCGAGATGCACAAAGACAACAGCAGACATTTCCCTTTTCTGTCCCTCCATCTGCCGGAGAGAACAAAGAGAATGCTGTCATCTGGTTGAGAATGAAAAGAGTAAGACTAGCCGCTGTCGGGGATACTCACTTGAGGTGCCATTCCTGTCGTATGACTGGCTCTTGGAGCTTCTCAACAGTCACATCCTCTCTCATACGATGCAGAGCAGACTCCTCCACCCAAAATGCAGTGCAACCGCTTATATGGGCATCCTTACTATTGTTTTTTCTTTGCTCATCCCGCCGCTTCCGAGTGTTGGAGCTCTGATGCTGTGCAGCAGACCATGAAGGCTCGTAGGATCGGCCTTGACAAACAAGCCCGGTCCCAGGCTCTTGCACTTTTGCCTTTGAATTTCTTGAGTCTTGGACTGAGTCTCGAACTCAGTAAACCGTCGTCTCTCCCTCTCCCAGAAGCTGAAAAAATGCATCGTATTTTCTTGCTCTTTTTGTTCAAACTCCTCAACCCCGGCGCTGCCAATCACGGCAATCTGATAGTATTATACAATATGCAAGAAGAAAAGCAAAAAGGTGGAAACTCGCAATAATAATAAAGCCCCTGGAGAGGCACATGAAAGAAAAAAACATGCTTTTTTGACAAAGAGACGTCCAAGAAGAAGAATACGTCGTAGAAGCTCACCCACTGCTCGCTCTGCTTGCCCCCAGCAGCACACTCAGCTCGTTTCTGCTCTCCCAGCACACTCAACTCGCCTCTGCTCTCCCACCACACTCAACTCGCCTCTGCTCTCACAGCACACTCAACTCGTTTCTGCTCTCACAGCACACTCAGCTCGCTTCTGCCCTCCCAGCACACTCAACTCGCCTCTGCTCTCCCACCACACTCAGCTCGCTCTGCTCTCCCACCACACTCAACTCGCCTCTGCTCTCCCACCACACTCATTTCACTCCCTGCATCTCCATGTGCACAACCGCCATCTTGGCCTGCTCGCGCACGTTCAGCTCCGGGTCCTTCTCCTGCACGGCCTGCAGCTTGGCCAGCAGACCCAGCTCGCGGATGACTTCCGCGCGCCGGACTGCCGGCGCGACGTCGTCCTTGCTGTCGCTCCACGTCACATTCGTCAGCAGGTGGCAGAGCGCCAGCCGCACGCCGTGGTCGCGGCTGCCAAACAGCGTGGCCAGCCCGAGCAGCAGCTCCTGCTGGGCCATGACGACCTGCCGGTGGCGCGGCTCGCTCGCCGAAATGTGCACCAAAATGTACAGCGCCGCCTCGACGATCTTGTCCTGCTGGGCCAGCATCTGCGCCGTCATCACGCCCGCCATGGTGTTGTGCAGATCGGCCGGCAACACGGGCGCCGCGGCGGCACTTGTTGGCTGCTGCTGCTGCTGCTGCGCCGACCCTGCCGACCCTGCCGATCCTGCCGACGCCGACCCTCCCCCCTTGATGCCCAGCTTCTTCTGCAGAATCTGAAAGAGCCGCTGCTGCCCCAACGAGCTGAAGAGATAGTCGATCATGTCGACCGCCTCGGGCGACGCCTCGCCCGGCGGCACGTCGCCCGGCCCAATCAGATTGCGGAGAATGTCGAGCCCCTGCTCCTGGATCATCTTGTCGTCCAACCGGCTCTGCCACCGCCGCTGCGACAGCTCCACGTCTCGCAGCACCGCCAGCTTGGCCTCGGCCAGCCGCTGTCGCACCGTCCGACTGCGCTCGTGGCTCGTCAGCGGCGGCATCCCGCCTCCTGTTGCTGTTGCTGTTGCTGTTGCTGATGCTGTCGCCGCCGCTGAACCGGAGCCCTTCCCCGCCGTCCCGGCCGCAACCGCCGCCGCCGCAACCAGCGCCCCCATGCCCTGCCGACCCCTGGCTGCCCCGTCCGTCTGCTTCTCCAAGTCGTCGACATGGCCGTCGTCGGTTGCGTCGTCGTCGTCGTCGTCGCCGTCGTCGTCGTCGTTGTCGTTGTCGTCGTCGTCGGACTGGTCCATCTCCACGTCCTCGTCGTCGGCTCTTGCGGCGGCTGCTGCTGCCCGGCTTGCCGCCGCCCTCGTTTGTCTCGCTGGCGCTGCTGCTGCTTTCCAGCTGCGTCGGCTGCGTCGGCTGGACGCCGGACCCGCCGATCCCGCCGATCCCGCCGAACCAGCCGCCGTGGCCTCGTCGTCAGAAGCATCCGACTCAATCTGCTGCACCAGCCAGTTCACGTCCAGCTGCTCCATGCACGCCCGCTTGTCTGCTGTTGTCATGCCATCGACCAGGTGCTTCAGGGCCCACAGAGCATTCAGCCGAAGCGGCGGGTGCTCCGAGTGGGCGAGCCGGCACAGCCTTTGCGTAATGCCCATCTCAATGTAGGCCTATATTGTCAGCTATTTTGTCACAAAATGCAAAGCAGAAGAAAAAAAATTGTAAACGCAGAATCTTGAACGCAGACAAAAAAACACCAAACGGAGACACACCTCGCGCATTGGACTGGTCCGCGTCACCAGATTGCACATTGCGCCAGTCGCTGCCACCAGCACTCCGGCATCGCCATGCCGCAACAGCCGGAACAGCGGAACCGTCACGCCGGCGTCTTCGAGCGTCGTGCGCAGGATGGCAATCGACCGCGACAGCACGCGCACGCAGTTGCAGGCCGCCGTCAGCACGCCGGCCGGGTTGCTGCCGTAGTCCGGGTCGACGGCCGGGTCCTCGTCGTCGTCATCGTCTTGGCCGTCGTCGGCATCGGCGCCGTCTTCGCCACCACCGGCTCTGGCCGCATGGCTTGCGCCGTTGGCCGGGCCGTGTCCGTTTGCACCGCTTCCATTGCCGTTGCTGCCGTTGCTGCCGTTGCTGCCGCCGTGCAACGGCCGCTCCCGCTCCTTGGCCGCGGCCTTGCCGGCCGTCTTCTTCCTCTCGCGGCTGCTGATGCTGTACATCTTGGGCTGCGACGGCGCCGGACACAGCGACGCCACCACGCAGCCAACGGCCTCGTCCGACTTGACAAACAGCTCGCGGTACTCCTTTTTCGTCTCCAGCATGGCCGCCAGCGCCTTGAGCGCGCCCTCGCGCACGGCAATCTGATGCGCCAGCAGCACGCTCTGGCCCGCCGCGCCCAGCCGCCGCGCCGGGTCTCGGCCGCCGCCGCCGCCGCCGAGGCCGTCTCGCGCGCTGTCGCCGGCCGCCGCCGTCGGCATCCACGGCCGCGGCGGCAGCCGGCCCGTCACGGGCTCGTAGGCCTCCCGCAGCAGCCGGGACAGGATCTGGATCAGATAGCAGTCCCACGCCGCCTTCTGCAGCACGTCGTTGTTGGTGACCAGCCGCGCCACCACGTGCAGCGCGTTTTCCGTCGCGATGCGCCGCTCCACCACGTCAAATGCATTGTCGTCCAGGCTGTTGGCCGGCACATTGCCCGCGCGGCCAAGGCTCCTGCCGCCGATGCCAATGCCCGTCCCGGTGCCGGCGCCGGTGCTGCCGCCGTCGCTGCCGCTGCCGTTGGCTGGCCGGCCCGCATTGATCGTGCCGATCATCTCGTCCAGCAGCCGCACCAGCTCCGGCACCACCAGCATGGCCAGTGCCGCCTCGCGCGTCTTGGGCGCCAGCCCCGACTTGAACAGCGCTGTCAGCACGCCGGCCGCCGCCACCCGCTCGCGTCCCTGGGTTGCCCGCACCAGGTGGATCAGCCACGGGATGATGGGGCTCTCGGCATCCCCCAGCAGGCATTCTGGCGGCGGGGCTGCCGCCGCCGCCGGCTGGCCCCACGGCGCCGACGGCGCACGGCTGCCAAATCCCACAGACCGAAGCGGCCCCGTGCCCGCCGCCCCGCCGCCGCCGCCCACAGCAAGAGGCGCAAGCTTGCTGGACGCGGCGGGTGCAGGAGCCGGAGCGGTGCCAGCGGCGGCAGCGGCGGCAGCGGCCGAGGCAGCCAAGGACGGAGCACCCGCCACAACGTCCACCAGCGCCGAGTCGCGGCCGAGCGACGCCAAATCCGTTCGCGAGAGCGTAATGCCCAGCGGCGGGAACGCCGAGCTCTGCGGCAGGTAGTAGCGGGCCTGCCGCGACGGCACGGCCGGCAGCAGGAGGTCGTGCGCGCTGAGGCTGGACGACAGCTGCTGCGGGCTGCAGAGACTGTTGAGGCCGAGAGCGCGCCAGGCCGCGTAGTTGTCGGCCACGTCGCCGAAAAAGTCAATGTGTGGGAAAATGGCCAGCATCGCCGGCGAGTACACCAGCATGCACGCGCGTCGCGGCGACTCGCCAATAATGGCCGTCGCCGCCTCCATCACGGCGGCCATGTGCACGCTGCGCGGCGTCGCCTCGGGAATGTATTCGAGCAGCCCCTCGCGCTCGGCCGCCACGTCCGCCCCCGGCACCACCTCGCCGCGCGCCACCGCAAAGCCGGCCATGATCGTCGCCAGCGCGTCGAGCACGCCGCCATCCACCAGCGCCTGCCGGTGGCTGTCCTCGCAGCACAGCAGGCGGACCAGGCCAACCGCCGCATTGACCAGCGCCTCGTCTTGCGGCCGCAGCGCCAGAACGGCACACAGGGCCTGCAGATGGGGGGGGGCGAGGATGGCATCGGCCAGAGACGTGCCCGTGATCGGGCAGGGCGGCGACGACGGCGACGGTGACGACGACAGCATCGTGTCCGGGCTGATCAGCGCCGCCGCCTTGGCAAAAGCCGCCAGCGTTCGTAGAACGGCAAAGACAATTCGCGGCGGCGCCGACTGCGGCTGCAGCCACGGCAAAATCGCAGGTATCGCGCCGGCTGCATGGAGGGGAGCAAGAAAGGCCGGACCGCCTGGCAGAAGACAGTCAGTAAAAAAGAGAAAACGAGAAAACGAGAAACGAGAAACGAGAAACGAGAAACGAGAAGCGAGAAACGAGAAACAAGAAAAGAATAGACAAGTCAAAGTGAAGCTGCAGATAACGTAAAATAGCACATAGAGCAGAAATGCACGCAAGCACCAGTCAACGCACCACTTGCAAAGACGCCAAGAAGCTCCACGGCCTGCAGGCGAGCACGCATGGCCTGGGGAAGACTATCCGATGGCGTGGCGGGAAAGGCCTGCGGGAGCAAGCTGTCGCTGTAGCTGTCGTCCCAACCGTTGGGCCGGGCTGGCAGTACGACGTCCACCAGCGGCCGCAAGACGCCCATCTCAACCCACTTCTCCTTCTCGCCCACATGTCCGATAACTTCGTTTTTGATGTCGCGCAGCGCCAAGTTCTGCTCCGTGTACGAGCGAGCCCCCAGGAGCCGTTCGAGAATGGTAAAGCTCTGGCTGGGCGCCATTGTGAACGACGGCTGCTGGCCTTTGTCCAAGGGTCGAAAGGGCCGTCTTGTGCTGCTCGTGTGATAATGTCTCTCTCTTTCCGTCGCTCCGTTCTGTTCTGTCTCTCTTTCCGTTGCTCCGTTATGTCTCTCTCTCTTTCCGTCGCTCCGTTCTGTTCTTTCTCTCCCTCTCTCGCCACACAGCCGCAAATCGCAAATGCGGCCCGGGTCGTACAAGACGGTGTCAAGTAGAAACAGCCAAACAGCCCCCCAAAAGATGTTGGCACCGCCGTCTCAAATGCCGATGGCCGTCTGGTTGTGTCGTGTGGGATGCAATTGGCTGTCTGACGAGGCTCCTTTGCTGTCTTTTTTTTTCGAAATTCTCGCGATGAAATTACGTGTCGTTGGGAAAGGGGCGTCAAGTTTAAATAGAATGCAACCAAAACAGCCTCCGACAGAAAGCAAATTAAAAAAAAAATGAATAAGAACGTTAACACAATAAAGAAAAAAAAGAAACAAAAAACAGACGTAATGCATGCAAATGGAGCGCGGCCGCTTTCCAAGGTTCGTCGAATGGCGCAAATTGGAATTTTCTGGGTCTCTTCTGACAGCACTGACCATGGCCTAGAAGGGAAGTTGAGATGCCGCACCGCCACGCGTGTTTTGTGGCGCATGCATTAGCAAAGGGCCATCGGCAATCAGCAGCACGGCAACGGCAGCGGCATCGGCGTTACGTAAGGCTGTCAAAGCAAAGAAAGGCTCTGAAGACACACAAACTCGTAGTATGTAATACGACGTATTACTCGTAGCACCAGGCCGTCACGACACCAGAGATTCCTTCATCCCGTTCCCATCAGCGCGTTGAACCGCTTTTCTCGGTCTGTCTGCCGTATATTTATGTTGCATCGGTAGGCTTTTTGAGCGAAGCAGCCTGTCGCCAGTCTGCGACGGGCAAAAATAATAAAATAAAAAACGAACACGACTCCGATTGCCGGACTGCTCGTCTACCTGTCTACGGTTTCATGAATTGTAATACACCCCAACATGCTTTTTGTGGTGGAAGGGCCGAATGCCAGAGCCCAAATCACGGATGTCTACTCGTATGCAACGGCCATTTACATCAGGTTGGGTCAGACATTGGCAGTGCTGTAGTTTTGTTGCTCGGTAAAAAGCGTTTGGAACCTGTGCAGTATAACGGCTGGGAACAAACGTTCGTGGTGCCAACAAGGGCTGTTCGTTGCTTACAATCATATCCTCCTAATAGTGCTTTACTGCATCACCGTAGACGGCCACCCCCACTTTCCGTTACCAGTTATTATCCCCTATTATTACAGCGCCTGTGCTTGTCGACTTTCACTGATCTTTACGTTCTACGGAGTAATATACACGAAAGCAAGACCAAGAAGAACCAGACTCCCGAAAACTCTCGTCTGCGATGCCAACTTGCGAAAACCTGGGCACCGGTGCGAAATCACGCTTTGCTTTGTCTGAGCACACCGCATATTCATATCTCCCTCTCGCTCAATCGTTCCTTCTTCAGACCTAGGCTCCGCTATTTGATGCCCCACTACGAGTACGTCGTATTAATACCCATACTGCGCCAGCCAACCAGCTAAACAGCACCCGCTATTACCAGGGCGCACGTGCTGCGAGCAAGTCCCGTACTCGTAGAGGAGAGAGATAGCAACCAGCCGAAAAAAAAAGAAAAAAAATCGGTCTGTGGTTTTGCAAGCCAACGCGACGTCAAAGGGAGGGAAAGAGCGCTGGGCAACTGCACACCCAGTTATTTTCCCTTGCTCGCTCTCTCTCCGCCTTTCGCTCTCTCTTTGCATCTCTCTTTCTTCGGCTGCCGCTCCTTTTACGTCTTCTCTTTTTCTTCTTTTTCTTCTTTTTTTTGGCCTGTCCTGGTCTGCCGCTGTCCTACAATCCGGCTCTCCTCGATACCCATTTCGGTGCCGCCCGCCGTCTTCCACTCTTGATTCCTCCTGTTTCTCTCTCTCTCTCTCTCTGACTGTCTCTTGTTTGCTCTCCTGTCCTCCTTTCCCCCCCCTTCTGCCTCTCCCTCCCGCCTCTCCCTCCCCCCTCCGCAAATGACCTTCCACGTGCCATGATCCGCTCGGCCAATGCCTCCCCCGTTGCCCAAGGCTTCCACTATGCGCCTGCTCGCTCGCCCTACCACTCGCCTACTCGGATCTCGGCCGCTGTGCGGTGGCCAGCCGTATCCTCTTCGACCACATCGTTGCTGCCCGTGCAGGCGGCTGCCCCAGCACCAGCAGCAGCAACCTCTGCAGCCGTGAGCCTCTCGCCGCCATCGCCGCCATCGCAGCAGCGCCTTCACCAAGCACACCCGCCATTGCCGCAGACGCAACCGCGATTGAACCCGCCAGTCCTCTCCGAGCCTCCATCTATGCCGCTGCCTTGTGTGACCGTGGACGCCGCTACGCAGTACTCTCCCATGGAGCCGTTTGACTATGCCGCACACCCCCACCGCTACCCGCCTTCGGCTCAGCCAACCCAGCCAGCTCAGCCAACCCAGCCAGCTCAGCCGGCCCAGTCGGCGTCACTGAAGACCCCACCCGCACCAGACCCGGCACGAATAAAGTCGGGCTCTGAGCAAGGTATGGAGCTCAATAGCAACGGCCGGAGCAGCGCAACACAGCCGCCGGTTCCGTCTCACACAACCTCGATCTCTGCTTCCTCAACTTCCATGCCGCCCACCTCCAACAACCATTCTCCTCCAGCATCTTCAGTGCCGACACCGTTCACGGCCGCCGGCAGTTCCCGAACTCATTCTCCAGCCCCTTCTGCTCATCCAGCTCCTTCTGCTCCTTCTGCTTTTGCCCCTCCGGCTCCTCCAGCTCCTCCTACCCCTGTTGTTCCGCCTCCACCACAACGGCAACAACCGCAACCCACTTCCTCGCCCAACAAACGGCGAAGTTCACAAGACGTCACTGGGCTTGACGGCAATGCCTATCCTTCCGTGGCGGCCGGAGCCGTCGCCGCCGCCGCCGCCGCTGCTGCTGCTAGCAGTCCGTCAGGGCCCCATGCGTCCGAAACGACCGGGCCTATGCCCAAACGCGCCCGGCCCGAGACTGCGCCACCCAAAGTTCTTCCCGAGCGGTACGAGCTCTGCCCTGTCGAAGACATGGTGGTGCTGATTGCCAACATGCTGGGAGAGCTGATTGAGACCAACGATGGGCTTGCGCTTAAATCAGGCCACCTAACGAGATTTCACTCCCGGTAAGCATGTCTTTCTCGTTCTTCTCGTTCTTCTCGTTCTTCTCGTTCTTCTCGTTCTTCTCGTTCTTCTCGTTCTTCTCGTTCTTCTCGTTCTTCTCGTTCTTCTCGTTCTTCTCGTTCTTCTCGTTCTTC
>JADHKP010000056.1:0-85814 GCA_019925385.1 Raffaelea deltoideospora | reverse complement strand
TTGGCTCGTCCTTTTTTCTTTCCCTTTTTTCTGTTTTCTGTCTGACAATCCAGGACGGCCCCTGGGATCTCCGTGCTGGACTATCTGCACCGTCTGGCCAAGCATGCAACACTGACACCGCCGCTGCTGCTAGCCATGGTCTACTACATCGACCGCCTGTGTGCCATGTACCCCGACTTTACCATCAACACCTTGACCGTCCACCGCTTTCTGATTACCGCGGCCACCGTCGCTGCCAAGGGCCTGTCCGACTCGTTTTGGAACAACACCACGTATGCGCGTGTCGGCGGCGTGCGCGTGGCTGAGCTCAAAATGCTCGAGCTGGAGTTTTTGTACCGCCTCGAGTGGAAAATCGTGCCCAACCCCGAAGTCCTGGCCGCCTACTATCGCCCGCTGGCCGAGCGATGCCCCGGCTATGTATTGCCGCCCGAGCGCAGCGCTGCGCAGGTGCAGGCGCAGGCAGAGGCAGACTTGGCTGGCAAAGGAACGGCTGCCAGTGCTGCCATTACTGCAAACACTGCCAACGGCAATGCCAGCGACGGCGCCATCATACCCGAAAATGGCGGCGGCGGCAGCCGCAGCAGCTACGGCACTGCTGCTGGCGTTGCAGCCGACCAAAGACAGAGCGGCGCCTCTTCTGCCCAGCCCGAACAAAGCGGATAAAAACAAGGAAGAGGGACATGGGATTGTCGGGAGTGTCCATGATGGGAGTTGGGGGGAACCAGGCTTGAGAACTAGCAAGAGGGACGGAGCGGTTAAGGCTCAAACCTAATCATGTATCTGTAATGTTTTTCTTTATTCTCTACTTTCTATTTCTATTTGTTCATCCTACAGTCCCGTTGTTCTTACTCGTATACTGGTAATAGGAAGCAAAACGCGAAGAATGCGTAGTTAATAAGTAATATCCATATTCCATAATACATTATTCGTATAGTAGGACCATGCAGTGGACAGGCGCTGTAATACTCCGTAGAGAAGTGGTAAATTGCGATTTAGCTAGGGCAATTATTACTGGTCGGTCAGTTTTCGGTGGGACCCGGCTTAGTTCTCAAATCTGATCTTACCTCGTTTTTATCTCGTCTCCCTGTGGCTTTCTCACTTCTCTCTCGCCGCTCCGCCTACCTTGCCGCTCACAACGCCTTCACCCCCGGCGATTGGCGTCGATTGAAAGCGCAAAAGAAAAAAGAAAAAAAAATGAGGCTCTCCCTGACTACGGCGTCGCTCGGTGCGACAGTGCTGCGCCTGTGCTTGTTGATGGCCAGCACGGCTGCTGTTGGCGCCCCTGGAGTTCGCGCCGACGAGTTTGATCTCGAGACCGACCCTCGCAGCCTCCGCACGGCGTCGCTCTACATACAACCGGTGACGCCGCTGGCGGCACCGGCCTCGCCGCCATCGTCCCGGCCCCCCGAGCCATCGTTTCTTGCCGAGATCCAGTACGACGTGCACGATCCCGCCAGCTCGGCCAAGGTGACCGACTTTCAGCCGCCGCGGTGGCCGTCGTCGACGAACGGCAACGGCGGCGACGGCGAACTGCAAGAAGAAGAAGAAGAAGCGGCGTCGCCGCCGCCAAGCTCGGCGCTGTACCGCGTTGGCGCCTACGACCCCAAAGCCCGCCAGTGGCTCTCGGCCACAACCGTCACGGCGGCCGCCAACTTTGCCAAGGGCTACCGGCCGCAGCTGGTCTTGACCGTGGCAGAGGAGGCGGCCGGCGCCGGCCCAACAAAGAGGCCGTCGCCGCTGCTGCTGTCGGCATTCTGCCGGGGCGTGGCCATTGACGCCGGCGCCACGCGCGACTTTGGTCCGCAAGCCGTCGTGGTGGCAACGGCCCAGGGCGCGACGCCGGTTCTGAACCGGCCGGTCGTGCTCAGTCCCGAGGGCAGGACGGCGCCGCCGCCAGAAGAGAAGACGTTTTTGCAAAAGTAAGGCTTTGTGTGTTATTGGGAGAACGGACTGCTTTCCTGCGTGGAATCCGCAACTTTTGGCTAACCCCGTCTTTTAGATACTGGTGGATGATCGGCATTGCCGTTGTCATGCTGATGACAGGCGGCGGCGGCGGCGAGGAAGCAAAATGAGCATGGACGAATGGGGATACCAGGGCCACGGCCACGGCCAAACGGGAAGCGAGAACTCCTTTTCGAAGGGCAGCCAGGCCCTGTCTCTGCGTACGACTCCTGGCGCTGTCGCCCTCCGTCTTTGTGGGATTTTGCTGCGGCAGGCTTGTGAGAACGCACTGAAAGCAATGGGCCGGGCGCTGGAATGCAGCAAGCTGTGAGATACATGGAGTGAAACAAAAAGACTTTGAACAAAACAGCTGAATGCGCTGCTTCAATCGCACGAAATATGTCGGTTTTCCCTTTTTCATTCTTCATGTATCCATAGTTCTCATGCATGATATCAGTTCCTCAGTCACAAAACAGTCCTTTGCTGTTTCATCCAATTTTACTGGAGTCGCACAATACGAGTACGACGTGTTAACACCCTGCTATGTTTGCCTTGTGTCCTTGGCCAGCAAGACGGTGAACTGCAGCTGCTGCTTGGTGAACCGCCAGCCCACCGTGCAAGCTGAGCACGGCCCAAAGGGGTTAGCGCTCTTTTCCCATGCGCAAGACTGCGCCCCACAAAAACATCCACCCCAAAAAGTAGAAATAAAAGCTTCTGTCCCATGAGAATAATCATCTTTTTGTCAACCTGCGACAGCTTTGCTTCTCCCCTTTCTCCCCTCTTCTCTCTCTTTTTTTTTCTCCCCTGCCTCGTGCTTTTATTCCCACCTCACCCTGCCCCCTTGCCTCGTTTCTTCTCTAGTGCATACAGTACCTCCAAAACAAAACAAGATCCATTGATCTGCGTGCTGTCGCCTCGAGAACGGAGTATATAACAAATTCCCTTCTCCCTCTTTTTTTTGTTTATTTTCTTCTCCCTAACAAGTTCCTCTCCCCTTCCATCTCACTTATAACCCGGATCGCCTCTGCGCCTCCTGCACGTTCTCTGTGCTGCACTACGTACGACCGTATTGCTTCTACTCTTTGCAGCCGTCTTTTGACTTGCCGCTTTCATTTGTTTACAATGGCTACCAACGGCAATGGCGTAGCCCCCGCCTCTACCGCTGCCCCGGCGACCGAAGTCCCATCAAAAGGCAAGGGCAAGGCCGTTGCCTCGGAAGATGACAACATGCAAGACGCGGCGCCGGCTCACCCTGTCGATGACGATGACGACGACGACGACGATGAGGATGAGGAAGATGGCGCAGTCGAAGTAAGCTTCCTGCTCTTTTAATCTGTCTTTTTTTGGTTTATTTGCTGTTTTCTCTTTTTTTCACTTTTTACTGACTTCTTCCTGAGAATGACGATGACGACGGTATGATTCCACTTTTTCTTCCCTCCCACGATCTTGGGAGTATTCTTGGCTCTGCTCTCCCCACCCCTGCAATCTGCCCCTGCTGTTGTGCGTGTTGTGGCATGTTCATGTTTGGTTCTTTGTACTGACACAGTCGCGGTAGATGACGATGCGGAAGACGATCTTCAGGAAATCGACCTCGAAAACGTCGTCGGCCGCCGCACGCGCGGGCGAGTCATTGACTTTGCCAAGGCCGCCGCTGAGAACCCGGCGCTGGACGAGGACGAGGACGAGGACGACGATGATGACTTTGAGGATCCAGACACCAAGATGGATGAAGACTGAGCTTTGTCTCATCATGGAGATGGGAGCTCGGGACAGTTGTGAAAAGGGGAATGGAAGATGAGACGGGGAAGTGGCCGGTATCTAAAGTACAATGCGACACGACTACAAACGCTGAATAAAATGGTAATAAAAAATGAGACGAACCCCCAAGAGGACCAAATACTCGCAAGGGTTCGAGTAGTTCACCGATGCATGGTTGTTTGGCATGGGCTTTCCCTTCCATCTTTTCCTCCGCAGAGCCCGTCCTCTCGTCCTCTTTTGTGGCAACTGGTTTTTTTTGTCCATACTCAGACTCGGCGTTCGAGGGACAAAGGCTGAGAGACAACAGGGAGGGGAGAGAAGAGGCGGTCTGGCCAAGGAAAAAGAAAGGAAGAGGCCACAGGGCGACTCTTGAAATTGGCCTCGGATTTATATATGCAGCAATCTATAGAAGAGATACGTGAGAAAATGGAGTATCTAACCTACTGTCGCAAAAAGCAACTTCACAACTGCAAACACTCCAACAATTTAGGGTGATTGAAGGCTCGGCATTGCCGTGATAAAACAGTGAAGGGCGAGCAGTTACAGGCGTGCCACTGCCCAAGGGCTTTGTCACACCCACAAACTGATGTGATAATGACGGTTTACTCGCAAGCACAATGCATCATATCTGGTCTGCTTGTAGGTCCAGATGGAAGATCAGGAAGACAGAAGTTCGAAAGTGGTATCAACGCCATCAAGTATCAATGCCAGCAAAGTGGATGAAAAAGCTTGTCAGCCCGCCCAAATCCACTGTAATTTCGTGCTCGTACGGGTGGTAATACAACGTCGGGGGCTGCTAGCGAGCCATCACCCCCGCTATTGCAGCGAACCACAGCGGAAGTGGCAAGCTAAGAGAACATCTCCTTGTCCTTCCAGGCTAGCCCACAGCGCGCCAAAGACAAAAGGGGACAGCCTGTCCAACTCTCTCTAACACTCTAATAGCAATGGCGCCTGCACCCAAAATAGGGGCCCGACAAGGACACGTCGTTATCTTATCCAGTGCAGATCGACCCAAGGGCCCCCCCCGGCCTTTTTCGGCTCAGTGGGTCATGCTCAATTTCCATTTGTTTGCAAACAATCTCGGCAGGCACGCAAAAAAAAACCCATTGGTCCTCCTCTCTCTCCTTTACTTCATACCATAATCCTAATTTTCTTTTTTCTCTTTTGTCTCCTTGTGTCTTTTTTTTTATCGTTGTCTTTTCTTCTGTCTATTCGGTGTGTGGTCAAC
Source organism: Raffaelea deltoideospora (assembly GCA_019925385.1). NCBI lineage: Eukaryota > Fungi > Ascomycota > Sordariomycetes > Ophiostomatales > Ophiostomataceae > Raffaelea > Raffaelea deltoideospora. The sequence goes on along the minus strand of JADHKP010000056.1, from coordinate 80,887 downwards.
TTTCCCTCCAGCGGCGGCTACTCGCACACAAACGTCTCGAGACTCTTCAACATGGCTTCATCAAGGTACGCCGAGATTCCAGTGCGCCTGTCGGATGGAAAATTGCTACCCCTTTCTCTACACTGCCCATTGCCGTCCGTCAGCAGAGCGCCGGCGCATTTGCATTTACTGCGCAGAGCATGTGAAGAGACGCAGCACGGGGGGGGGGGGGGGGTGGGGGCAAGGATGCCGCGCAAAAGACAGAAAGAGAGAGAGAGAGCCAAGCCTTTGGCTGGGCTGCGAACCAATCGCTAATCTGGTCTATCACAAAACACAGGTTTGGCCACTCCAATCTGCATCAGCGCGATCCTCGCAGTGCGCTGTTCGAAGGCTACACCGGCAGCGGGTCCGACGCCTTGCGGCGCAACGCCAGTGCCAGTCCCAACCGGCCGGCTGGCTATGGCTACGGCTACTACCCTGGCGCAAGCGGCAATGGCAGTGCGCTCGGCAGCGGCAGCTTAGCACCACCTGCGAACGGCGGCTACCGGCCAGCAACACCAAACCGAAAGTGCGTATGAGATGCCAGCGAGTGTCAAAGCGGAGAGGGGACGGCACAGGAGTTTGGCTGACAATGGGTAGGGGCCAGTTCAGCGACGCCGTTCTTGACGAACTCGAAAGCCAAAACGACCAGCAGATCGAGGGCATCATGGGCAAAGTGCAGTTATTAAAACAGGTGAGCTCCCGATCCTGCTGTCGGGCGAAAGCGCCTACTTTTTGGCTTTGTCTTTTGTATTCCCGCCGACGCCTCTCTGCGTATCTGCGCTTGCGCCTCTCTTCTCTTTCCGCCACTGACAGGCACAGATGACGGTTGCCATTGGCGACGAGATCCGCGACTCGTCGGCCCTGGCTGAGAAAATGAACGACACCTTTGATGCGACACGGGTGCGCCTGCGCGGAACCATGAACCGCATGCTGCTGATGGCCGAGCGAACGGGCGTCGGCTGGAGAGTCTGGGTTGGCTTCTTTGCCGCCGTCGCCCTTTTGTTTATATATGTCTGGTTGTTTTAAGCACCGATTTCTGGGGGGAGGGGGGGGGTGAGAGCAGGCTTTACCCCCGTGTACGACGGTAGAGACAGAGAAGCAGAAGTCTGTACGAGTTTATGCTTTTCTTTCGTCATTTTTTTCTTTTCTTCGTTGTGTTTCTCGCTCTTATCTACGCTTTGGCATGTCGGGCTGTCTGCGGTGTTCTGGCTGGGAAAGGGACCTAAGTACGTACATAATTTGCAATCACAGCATGGGGCTTCGTTTTTTTTGTGGTTTTTGTCACAATTCGGAAAACTGGGTATTCGTCCAGCGGACGGCAAAGCAAATAATATATTTTACAGATTTAATAATACAGGATCCAGACAACTGTCTACACCGTCGTGCTTGTTGGGGGGGTTATTGTATATTTCTGGTTTGGGGAGCCCAAAGCTGGCAGAGAGGTCATCATACTGTCAAAAGAACACCAAGCGAGCCGGCAGGGCGAGGAAGTCACCAAAAAGAAATTCGAATAAAGGGAAGCCTCCAGGTCCACACGCGCCTTAAACGCCACTTGTCCACTCAGACAGGGGACATGGGACCATAAAGCATATTCTGCCTCTCTCAACCCGGAGCCATTTTCCATTCTGACACGTCAACACGTCTCCAAAGTAAAAAAAGGCATTTTTCAGACCCGCCGCAGCTGCGGACTGCTCCCAATGTTGCTGCTGCCGCTGCCATCCCGCGATAGCAGGCTGCTAATGTCAATGCTGTTGCGGTCGCTGCGGGCGAGGCTGCTGCGGAGGCGCGCCGTTGCGCCAGCTGCAGCATTGGACGACAGGCTGACTCGTGACAGGTTGCCGGCGCCGGCGCCGGTCCTGGCCGTCGTTCCGATCAGGCTGCCGCCGCCGACGCTTAGAAGGCTGCTGCTGCCAGCGGCACCAAGTCCGAGAGCCGACGCGGTCGCGGCGGCAAGAAAGCTGTGGTGAGGCATGTCGTCGTCGTCGTCGTCGTCGTCGCCGCCGCCGCCGCCGTTGTCGTCGTCTTCGCCGGCACCATCATATCCGTGGTGTCTGTGCCGGCGTCCGCCGCTGCCGCGGCCGCCGTCCTCGTAGTCGTCGTCATTGACGACGTCGTCGCCGCCAAAGTGACGGCGGCTGTAGTGATGGCTGCTGCTGCTGCCAATGACGCCGCCGTGGCCGTCGGGCCCAATGCTGCTGCTCAGCTCCGCTTCCGTGTCGGTGTGCTCATAGCTGCCGTCCAGGGCGCTTATGTCCATGGCTGGGACAGCACCGGCATCGGCATCGGGAATGCCGTCATCCAGGTCGGCATCCATGTCCACATCCATGTCCATATCCATCGCCATGTCCATTCCTTGGGCATAGCCGTCGCCGTGCTGGCCCTCGAAGTCGTCGTCGCCATCTTCCGACTCCAGGCCCTCGCGGTCGCCCATGCTGGCCCCAAAACTGCCGCGAACCATGTTTCGGTGGCTGTTTCTGTGGGCGGCCGCCTGGTTGTGGTGGTAGTGACTGCTTGCGCTGGCGCCGTTGGCGTTGCCCGCATTGCCAGCGTTGTTGTGTGCGCTATTTACATGGCGATGGACCCGGCCGCCGCCGCCCGCCCGGCTGGCTCTGCCTGCTCCGCCGTTGGACTCGCGCACGAGATCGTCCTCCTGCAGCATCTGCTCCTCGTCTTCCTCGTCAATGTCTTCGTCTTCGTGGCCATACAAGCCGCCAATGGCAGACAGCCGCGGCCGCGCCAGCATAGCACGCACGCGGTCCTCCGTCGCACGCATCTGGCGCATTTCCCGCCGCTCGGCAGCCCGCGCGCGCGCCTGCTCGCGTTGCTCTTCCATGTTGGCCAAAGCCGCGGCACGGTTGGCAGGCGTCTCGGGAGTGGCGGGCGTGGCGGAGCCGCCGGGCGGCGGCGGGCGATACCGTGCAGAGCCGTCTCGTTGCTCGCCCAAAAATGGTCTGTTGTTGTTGTTGTTGTTGTTGTTGCTCCTGTCTCCACCATCTACGTCCTCGTCCGTGTCGCCGCCGTCGCCGTGCTCGTCGCCGCCGCCGTCGCCTTCGCCGTCGTCGTCGTCGTCGTCTTCGTCTTCTTCTTCGTCTTCTTCAGAGGTGCTAGCAAACGGATCGTCACTTTGGTCGTCGTTGTTGTCGCCAAAGCTGAAGCCCTCGGCATCCGCATCGGGGATCTCGTCGTCCAGGTCCTGCTCGCCCTCTCCTTCGCCTCCCATGTCGAGATCTGTGACGGTGTCATCAGGCCCACCAGCGGCGCCGGCGCCGTCTGCACCGCCTGGCATGTCGCCGAGCCCGAGCCCGCCAAGCTCCCCTTCTTCCGCTTCGAGAGCCTCGACAGCAGCCGCAGATGCCGCCGCCGCCGCTTCTGCCTCCGCCTGAGCAAGCTGCTGCGCCAGCTCCTCGCGCCGCTCGGCCTCGGCCTGCTCCTCCTGCTCACGCAGCTCTTCGCGGATCTGGAACAGCGTCTTGGAGATGCCGGGCGGCTTGAGCCACGTGGAACCAAAGTTGGCAATCTGCTGCTTGCGGCGTTCCTGGAGCGCCTTCTCAGCGTCTAGACGTGCGAGAGAGTTGCGGTCGGTGAAGCGATTGTGGTGGCCGTGCCCGTGGTGGTGGTTGTGTTGGCCCTGGTGCCGGCGGCCATTGAGGGCGTGGCCAACGGAACTGGGATCGCTTCCCGGAAGCGGGTCGTCGGCACCATAGTAGGAGCGGCCATAATTATCGCTCGATAAAAGGGCCTAGGGAAGGAAAAGAGAAAGAAACGAAAAAAAATGGTCAGCGATCCAGAGCAGCCAACAAAGAGAGGACGAGAAAACTCTGACTGCCAACTCACATTGTATGCCGAAAAGTCCAACACAAACGAGCCCATCTTCGCGTCACGCGTTGCAACTGGGCAGCTTTGTGGCCTCTCTTTTTTTTTCTTCGGAAAGTTTTACGTGTCAACGCATGGCCAAGCCGTGCCCAGCCACAGAATCGTCAAAAGCATGCAGAGACGAGAGAGAAATGGAAAAGCACCAAATCAAGGATGAGTCGAGACACGCCGCTATGGCGAGAACTCAGTCGTAAGCTTTAGGTATGATGGAAAAGATGCTCGAATTGCAGGTCTTTGGTTTTTGTGTAGTCGTAATGTGTGCTGTCCTCGGCAGGTTTTTGCTTCTTCTATTATTATATGCAGGCGCGACCAACTGACGCCGCCGTCATACAGCAGCAGTGCGGTGTGTTTGTTTGCCTTTCCTCACCGCCAAACTGGCATAACCCCGCCGCAACCTAAATCGCCCTGCCAGCCGCGCGGTTAGCGCTAAACAAATGTATGGATAACACTGTACTAATACTCCGTACTCGTAGCAAACCCGAAATGATTGGCTTTTGCCTCGTGTCACGGCGAAGCTCCCGAGATGGTTATATTGCTATAATACTCCATGAAGACAACCATTCTCTGCAATACTCGTAATACTCAAGAATGCTGTTGTTACAAAAGAGACAGAAAGTTTTTGAGAAGAGGTGCAGATGCGGATTCTATGTACCGGGTCAATAACTCTTCTCTCAAGGCCAAAGATGCTCTTGTTGATCTTGAAGCTTTGGCTCCGTCGAATGCCTCTCTTCTCCTAACGCACTCGTAACGTGGAAGACATTTTTTTTGACATCGCCGAAGCCTTTTCATTGCTTCAGAGGGCTACAAGTTCTTTTGTGAATTCAACTGCCCAGTGTGGCTTTGTCCTTCAGAGAAAAGATGATGTAGTGGACAAAAGCAGTCGGTTTGTTTGCGCTGTGTTGTCAACGAAGGACCAAGATTCGCGATTTTTCTGTGGGATCAAATTTCAGGACATTGATGCCAATTTGCATGAGTGATGGCGTTTTATTTGCAAAGAACGTGAACTTTTTCTTTCCGAGTAGGGTCGGCCATTATTACTAAATGGACTTTGACAAGCTTTGAAATCGCTGGACGTGGCGTTGGACGCGGAGAAAGATCTCTTGAACAGCACCCTTGATTATGCAGTGCAACTGCTTCTGCAAAAGTCTTCGAACAGAGAGCGGCGTGCATTAATGAGCAAGTGAGAGATGATGTGAATGGTCCTTGAGGGAGCAAAGACACCGTCATGGAAGGGAACTCTTTTTCCTCTTCTCTCCGCGTAATACCCATCATGATCTCGCTCAATATCGTAGTCTACGTGGTCTCCTCCGGGGAAGTTGGTGAGTTTCAGCGGCCGGACATGGTGCTTTTTCCCTTTTCTGTGAGTGAAGCATCGGGTTCTCATTGCACAGACTTGATCAACCTTGAGCTCCATGCCACCCCGTGGCTCAACGAGCTCAACGGGCTCATCGGGCTCAACGGCTCAACGAAGCGCTGCAGCTCCCTTGGCGTTTCTGGTCTCCGCACTACGTAGCTATATACGAGTAAATAAAGGCAGTCATACTTTGTACTCGCAGACTCGGGGCCACTGCATCCCAAACAAGTCGTGCAGGACGCCAGTGACGACCGGCGTCGGCCACTGCCCGGCTGGTGCAGCATGGGATTTTTGAGCTCGGTAGGCACCCACACCACGGCCACCGCTCGTTCTTATCGTTGCACGCGATGTGGTCGTGGATAGGAGGAACAATGCCGAGGTCGCTGTATGGACGGTGTACAGGAAGGTGTTGGTGTGGTGTCAAGCGGCTTTTTATGTATGTCTTTGGCCTTGTTCGTCGAGGTTGCCCGTGAGAATGAAAGGACACGGAAGAAGTTGGAATTCAGTCACCCACTCACTCGTAAAAGCAAAACTACTCGTAAGTAGGACCGGCCTAAAGCTCTTCCCTTCTCCTTTGGACTAATACAGTAAAGTTTTTCTTGGCCAGTGTCCATGTCTGCAATATAAACCCTCGATCGTCACTCGCTGACGCAGCCCTTACTTACTGCCGATACTTCGATGCTTTGTGCTCGCAGGCACGCATCAAAGCAGTAAACCGAAGCAGGAGCGGAAAAAAACGAGGCGTTACTTTATACGTGACGTAATTTGTCATGTGTCTTATATTGTTCGGACTCGTTCACAGTCGTCCACTTTGCTTGGCATGCAAAGTACGTACGAGAAGTGTGCGATGCCCGGCGCATTCTACATTTTAGCATGCTGCATATGCAAAGCATCATCCAGTCATTATAGTTACTTTTGTATCAATATGGTATTACTGCACAGGGATAACAGCCTACACGGCAGTGGGGAGGGGAGGGGAAGGGAAAAGGACTGTACGAGCCATAGCGTACTCGTATTGTTGAAAAATGAGAGGGGGTGACTTGAGGCGCTTTTTTGGGGCGGTTTTGCTTTGTATACGACGTACAGTTGGCTTGGTGTTGTTCGGAAAAAGTAGGAGAGGAATTGTTTCTAATACTGCATTTTTGCCGAACGTGGAAATCTTCCCCACGCTGTTGAGAAGCCCTATTAAGGATACTAGTAGTCCTCTGTACTCGTATGCTTTGGAGGCGTATTACTGTTCCATGCGTATAGATACTCTGAATTGTCCTCTTTACCGCAGCCGTATTACTGTTTTTTTGTAGACTTCTCTTTGGTCCTTCCGTGCAGTTGCGGGTTTTTCTTGCTTTTTTCACATTTTCTTCTGTTTTCATGTGCTTGAAGGTGGCGTCTTTATTCCTGTGCTCCCTGCTCTTTTCTGCATGCGAGTATTATTTTACTCCGTAGGCAGGACTCGTATTACGGAGTCGACTGTTTGTGAGAATTTTTCAGCCGATCTCGGCGTTGACAAGGTGCAAAAACCGGCAAACAAACTCCCCATCTGCGGAGTGCATCCGAACCATCGAGTGCATCGAGACCGCTGCCCCACCGGAGAGGGTTTTTTTGTTTTTTTGTTTTTTATTTTTTTTTTATTTTTTTATATTTTTTATCTCTTTTTAGGGCTGCTTTTCAGTTTTACCAAGCCTACGAGTAAGCAGAAACTTGCATAGCAAAACCACTGACGAGTAGTTCATCGCGGATTTGCGATATCTACTCGTATAACAATACTCCACAATTCACATTCACAGAGTAGCTTAAAAAGGGAAAGGAAAAAAGACAAAGAGGCAAAGAAGGCAAACCGAAAGGAAAGGTCGCAGACGCGCCATCTCAGTGGCATGTAGTCGGAGATTGTGACAAAGTCGCATACGATAAATCACCCGCACTTTTCAGGTGCAATTCACGCACTCCCGCCTCCTCACAAGGTAAATAATGCGTACAATGTACTCCGTACTCGTACGTCACAGTAATACGCTGTGCCTGCTTTGGGTAATATTGTCAGGGAGAAGGCGGAATCGCCCCGAACTGGGAAACAGAGCCCCCCTGCTTTGCAGTGGCCCCCACACTTGTTCAAATTGTGTGACGTGGTCGTATGGATATGCTGAGGAGAAATAGTACGATGTACGACGTACGGAGGAGTACGAAGTACTCCGTACTACGTCGTAATACGGTGTATTACTCGTAGGAGGAGTAATGCTCACAGGCAGAAGATGCTTCTCTGCCACCAAGCGTGCTGCACGATGTCGAATTACGAGTTGCAGGCTAACCCCTTTGACTTACGACGCATACGGCGTCTATCACTCTTATACGGCGTATTATTACACGGTGACAATGCACGTTATAGTGTATTTTGTGTGTTCTCTAAGATACGAAGTAATTATCGTCCTCCTCAATACTACGTAATTGTGTGCATGCCCAAAGTCTGTGCGCTGGTGCGGATCTGAGAGAGGAGGTAAAAAAAAAAATCTGTTCACTTCGCGGCCTTTGGTCTCGCTGAGTTTCTCGCCAATTCTTTGTGTTGTACGAGGTAATCATACTCCGCACTTCCCCTGGTGGCGCCCTTAATTTCGTCCTCTTTGTCGCTGCTCAGGGCTGCTGGGCATCCGTAGCGTTCCCCGCCCTCCTGTTGGTCTGAGATAAGAAGAGAAGGCTGTGGGCTCTGTATTTGATTGGCCAAAAGCTCCAATTTTCTGTTGATGATTTTTTGACAAGCCCAACGAGTTAGCCGAAAAAAAATAATGGATAATGCACGCAGACTCCGCGCACAATGGACCAAGCACCGAGAAGCCTTTCAATATTGAACACTCGCCATTGACCACTATAACGAAGCACGAGCACCAGACTGCGACGTGCGCTGCAGTGCGCTGCAGTGTGCTGCAGCCTTCGTTCTCCTTCTTTGAAATGCTCCAACCTCCCCCCCCCTCACTTCCAAATAGTAAATGTCCCAATTCATTCAGGTGCAGCTAGGCTTCTGAGCTACCCTCTCTTCTGTCCCTCTTTGCCTGATGCAGACAGCGTTTCAGTGCATGGCCAATCTGCGATGCGGCGCTTTGCCTCTGTTTACTGTGGCTGCTCATGGTGGTTGGGCCCTACGTTTGTTTTGTCGGTTTTCGTGTATTTTGTATTCTGTGTTCTTTTTTTTTAGGCCCCTTTGGGTTGGTGGTGGTGGTGGTGGTGGTGGGGGGGGGGGGGGGTGGTAAGATTTTGCCGCTGATATGTAATATGGATACAGAAATGATGAAAATATGAGGGTTTTTTTTACAAATACCACCTCAATGCTCTACGAGAACACGTACTTTGCATGGATAATAATCCACAGCTTGCTTCTATCCATACGGAGTACTCGTATGGATAGGTCCCTACGAGTCCTCCGTAGTCTGCTGGGCTTCTACCCACCCCCCTCAGCTCTGCCGCAGCAAGCGCACTTTGCACAAAACAACACACAGAGCCCTCGCCACGGCTTGCTTCTCGTGCATATTTTAGTGATGCAACTTGCTTGCACATGTTGCCCGTACGAATAATATTCCCTCAAGGGGACGGACGCGGAACCGGCCGATGCCCTCTATGGAACAAAGTTGTGGAGGCTCTGTGGGAGAGAGCCAGAGCAGTGGGACGGCCAGAAGGCCACAGAGAGTTGGCAGCAGCAATAGCAGCTCCATCCAGAAGTAATTGACAAAGTGCCTGTGCAAAAACTGCGCGCAAAAGACCTAAACACCGAGTATCCTTACGAGTAAATTGATTAGGGCTTTTCACTGATGCTGTACTAACTATTATATATCGGATCAGCGGAATCGAACTTCCAGTACTCTCGTCTTTTAGTGTGCGATAGAGCTCTTCTCTGAAACCCGTCGAGCCTAGACGGATGGGGTTTTTCTTCTTAGCCTTGTTCAATGTTGTTTTTCTCTTGCTCTATTTTATTGCCTAAGGGGGGAGTACGAGGTAAGACGCCGTCCAATGGCATTTAGAACGGGCGCGAGGCGGGCGACATCGGCGGCCCTCACTTAGAAAAGTCGCTGATCTGATTGGCCAACGGCGAGCTGGGCGACGCAATGAAAGAGACGAGGCCCCAAGAAATCATTCGGCTGGGGCGACGACGTAATGCTCCGTATTACCCAGTCCCCTTGTTCTTTGTATGGATACAAATAGGTCGTATCCATATTACGTCGTAGGACCGTTCGTTTCCTCTGGACTGCCTTCCTCCCTCCCCCCTGTCAGTGCATTTGTGGGGTGGCCAGCCACGCTCTCTTGGTTCGAAAAGCTTGGAGGGCTGGCAAAGGGAGGGGCCTCGTTACGTCGCAATACTCCGTAAATCGTACGTCGTTCTCCGTGCGCTCCCAGCTAAGGAAAAACAGCCAACAAAAAAAAACTAACAAAACCAAGCACTGGCATTGGCTGAGTTTATTTCTCTTACACAAGCTGATTGGCATCAAAAGCTGCACTGTTTTCCATTGCCCCCCCCCTGGTGACGGAACTCCTCAACCAGCTTTCTCAAGAAAAGGAGACAGGCGAGTTCGGGAAAATGAGGAAGCAAAGGAGCATTGCACGTACTTCATGGTAAAATAAAATGTAGCCGTGTCTTGACCGCTCAATTGCCAATTTGCCAATGAAAACCACGAACAGTAAGGCTGGCTGAATGAAAGTCCGCCCATGTCCTGCTTCCCGCGCAGAAAATGGCGCATAAAGTCAAAAAAAAAAAAAAAGGAAAAAGAGGCAACACAGAAGTCTTGTTTTCTCAATTGTCATCATTGTGCTTCTTCCTATTTGAAATATACAGAGTTTGCCCATCCAGCTTGTTCAATGGGACCATTTCCAGCCATGCGACATTGTGACAATGCTTCATGTCATGTCTTGCTGTGTTCGCTGCCACTCCATCAACGACATTAAGCACAATTCTTCTTCTGTTGGCGAGGCTCGTCTCCTGTTTTCCTCCTCCTAACTGGCCACTCCATCATACGATGGATGTCGTTGAACGTATATCTTCTCTGCCCTCCGCACGAGAATAGGGTAACAAATAAAATAGGCTCACTTGAGCCCCTCAAAAATCTGTATTGTGTGGTTGGTTGAAAGGCCTGCTTCGCTGCGGGATGTATGAGTATAGACCAGTCGACACTGTCATCTGCCGCCAACACTCCAACAGCGCTAGCCAGGCCTTTGCCCACACTCAACCCTCCCCCCCCCCCCCCCACTTCTAGTGTTTTGCCTCGCTCTTTGCTTTTTTTTTGTTTTTTTTTCTCTCCCGAGCCCACTTCTGCCCACATGCTATTTTCCCTCTTTTTCTGATCTTTCTTCCTACTCTTAGTGCTTGATGTGCTACCCTTTTATCAATTCCTCGCTTCTGACTCGCCAAAACTGCTGACAGAGAGGGGGGTGCCGCGCGAACAAACCAAAAAAAATTGGCTCCGACACCGTTCAACTCCTGCGCGCCGAGCGAAGAGCAATATTAATCCCACAAACAAAAAAAAAGAAAAAAAAAGGCCACTGCTACTAATACAACTTACCCCCATCCACCACCACCCTCTGCCTACTTTTTTTTTTTTTTAAACGCCGTAATAACCATCCTCACATCTCGACTAGTCTCTAGTAAATTATAAGGTCGCTTCTTTCTCGGTTCAGTTCCAAGAGTCCATATAAGCCACTCACCCCCTTCGTCCCCCCCCCTCTTGTTTCTTTTCTCCTTTCTTTCTTTTTTTCTCTTCTTTCCTGCTCCCCCCCTCTTCCTTTACCCTTTTTGCTCATTTTCGCCTTTCTAAAACGCAGCCTGCTTGCGCAGACAAAGGTTTTTCTACAGTTGTCACTAAATACCCAATTTGGAAATTGCTTCCGCCGAATCTCGTGATACCGGCGCTTTTTGGCTATTGCCGCCTTTTGTTCGGGGAAGAAAACTACGGAAAAAACCCAAGGGCAACGAAAAATCCAGCAGAAGTCCAGCAAATTCCACCAGGACAAAACAGGAGACCGTTTTGTCTTGCTTTGCTGGAAACCTCGCGGTTGTGGGCCGAAGGTGAAGAAAAAACAGGTGAGTTTTTTAGGGGGGAAGACGATAAAATGGGCTGTCTTTTTTTGGTTCGTTTTTTTTTGTTTGTTTCTGGTATTTCGTTTCCGTCCCCTCCCCCCCTTCGCTTCGCTGTTGCCTTTCCTTTCTGCAAGCCCCCGCTGCTCACCCCACGCGAGCTCTTGGCCCATATTTTTCTTCCCTGCTGTGACCCTGCGCGGGCGGACTGCAATGGGCAGTTTTTCTTGTTCTTTTTTCCCTTTTTCTGCTCTCCCGATGGCACGTTGCGCTGCATGGCGAGGCAAAAAAAAAAAAAAAAAAGAACGAAAAGGCATCGTGGGGACAATGAGCGAGCCGTGCGGCTTTTTGGAACTTTCCCCTCGTCTCAATTTGGGCTTTTGCTGTTTACTGCTTGTTCCCTTATTTTTTGCTTTATTGCTGCCTTCTTCCGCCCCACCCACGTTGAAAAAAAAAGTCCACGGCTCGGGCAATTGAACGAGGAGGACGCAAGGCCAAGCGACAAGGCCCCAACATAAAGACGGGCTTATGGGAGGAGGAGGCGAAGGATGGGCTTGAGCCGCGGAGATGTTTGCGGAAGGCCAGTGGTTACAGCATTGGGAGAGCAAAAGAAAACAGCAGCAGGAGGGGAGGGCTAGGCGCACTTTCCAGCTCAGCTAAGCAGCTGTATGTAACAGCAGCCAGCTTTGGCGAATGGGGAAAGCGTGCACTACTGCAAAGCCTGCAGGACATCGGCAGCGGCAGTACAACCCCAGAAAACACAAAAAGAAAAAACAGCTGGGCCAGCCTACGAACACCCGCCAACCGTTATCAACAACCGTTATCAGTCCCACGCTCCTCCTGCTGCCCACCCCAATTCGCTTCTTTCTGAATCGGGACCAAGAGGACAGAGAACAGCAAGGATGTCAATGTGCGCGAGAGAGAGAGAGAGAAAAAAAAAAAAGAAGAGCGAGACAGTCAGATACGCCGAAAACCTCCTGCCTTGGCTTATTCTGCCTTAAAGCCATACAAAAATTGTTTTTGTTGGCAGGAGTGCCCGGTGATGTCAAAGGTCGCTCGCTCTTTCTGCCGGATTGAGGGGAAGAGAGAAAAAAATGAGGGGCGAACTGGGCGGCACTGAAGACGAATGGAAAAAGCGCAGCAACACCAGGGAGATAGCTTCCAAAAGGAGCGAGCGAATCACGAGCTAGGGCTACTTTTAGAGCTGTTCCCATTGGCTGTCGCCAAGACTATCGCATTCCAGGGTGGCCGTGGGGGACAGAAAGCGAGGAGACAGACGGAAAAAGAGGCAGGAGACAAAAAAGCAATCCAGCAAGGAGCGAAGCATTTGAACAAAAAAAAAAAAAAGCAGCTGATCAAAAAAAAAAGCGTTTTAAGAAAGAGCTGGTCGGGTAGTGCACGCCTGGCACGATTTTGCTCTCATTCGCTTTCTTTTTTTGGTCCTTTTACGTCTGCTCTTTTTGCTTCTTCTCTTGTGCTCTTTTTGTCTGTCGTCCATATCTGTCTGCTCAGCTGCTTTTTCTCTTTCTGGCAGTCTTGAGACTTCGGGCATGGTGCTGACTTGAGCCTTCTCCACTCCTCCTCCACCCCAAAATCTCTCCACACTCGATTGAGCTGTTTTCGTCGTCCCGCAAGCAACATTTATGCTTTGGAAAGGCTTTGGCTACCAGACCGGGGTCTTTTGTTCTTCTTTGTTGGGCTGGACAGCTCAGACACACGAACCCACTTCGTCTCCTCAATTGCCCGCCATCTTACTTCGTTGGGATTGCGATATTTTTCGTTTTGCTTTTTCGGATTGCCCAAGTTCTTTTCCTCTGTTCTCGCAGTTGGCCCTTTTTTTCAAACCTCATTCGTTGAAGTTTTGCCCTTGCCACTCATCCTTGACTTTATCTTTGAACTTCATCATTTCCTCAACACCGCTTCAGGACTATTGCTTTTTGGGGATTTACCACTTTTGCCCAGTTTTTTTGTTTTGTTTTCAGTTTTTGCCCTTTTTGGAGATTCTTCTGAGATTCTTCTGAGATTTTCTGTGTTTTAATCTTGACTGCACAGCATATTGACATCCCAGACAAACAACACCTCTGGTTGAGCAGTGAAAACCATCTGCTTCAAGCCGCTGCGCCCACCTCTTTCGGTCCTACTCTTCCGCATTCTACTCCCGACAAGGCTTGCCTAGCATGGGCTTGACCGCCGAATTCGACGACCGACACATCCACAACGACGCCATCGCCGAAGAATACCATCCCTATGAGTACCAGACGGACAACAATGGCTCCTGGGCCGGTGCTCTGCCGGTGAAGCAGTACGTCTTTTTTTTTGGGGGGGGGAGGCTTTTCTTTGCTGTTGTTTGCCTCAACCTGGTGCTCAAGCTAACTGTCTAGGGGTTTGTATGACCCGAGCCTTGAAAAAGATTCTTGCGGTGTTGGTTTCGCCTGGTGAGTACTCTTTTTGTGCCCTGGAAAGATGAAGTTTACACAATTCCTTCAACGGTACTGACTTTACATAGCCACATCAAGGGCAAGGCGAGCCACAAGATCGTTAGCGATGGTAAATACAACAGCCCTTTATCTATCCCGTACCTACCTTGTGAGCCTGCAGCGCGCTAACCCTTTTCCCAGCTCGCAACCTTCTGTGCAACATGACGCATCGCGGAGCCGTCGGCTCCGATGCTCGCGACGGCGACGGTGCCGGTGTGATGACGTCGATTCCGCACAAGTTCTTCATCAAGAACTTTGAGCGCGAGGTCAACATCAAGCTGCCGCCGCAGGGCCAGTATGCCGTGGGCAATTTGTTCTTCAAGCCCGAGCCCGAGACCCTGGAGGAGTCCAAGCGGCAGCTAGAAGAAACGGCCGAGTCGCTGGGCTTGCGCGTCCTGGGATGGCGCGAGGTGCCGGTCGACTCGAGCCTGCTGGGCCCTGCAGCGGCGTCGCGCGAGCCCATAATTCTGCAGCCGTTTGTGGTGCTGACGGAGGCCTATGGGCTGGGCGACGCGCCCGAGACGACAGACGCGGAAAAGTTCAACGAGCGCCAGTTTGAGCGGCAGCTGTACCTGCTGCGCAAGCGGGCGACGCACACGATCGGTCTGCACAACTGGTTTTACCTGTGCTCGCTGTCCAACAAGAACATTGTGTACAAGGGTCAGCTGGCGCCCGTGCAGGTGTACCAGTACTACCACGACCTGGTCAACGCCGACTACGAGGCGCACTTTGCGCTGGTGCACTCGCGCTTTTCGACCAACACGTTCCCGTCGTGGGATCGCGCACAGCCGCTGCGCTGGGCGGCGCACAACGGCGAGATCAACACGCTGCGCGGCAACAAGAACTGGATGCGGGCGCGCGAGGGCGTCATGCAGTCGGCCATGTTTGGCGACGAGCTGGAGATGCTGTACCCGGTGGTGGAGGACGGCGGGTCGGACTCGGCGGCGTTTGACAACGTGCTGGAGCTGCTGATGATCAACGGCGTGCTGTCGCTGCCGGAGGCGGTGATGCTGATGGTGCCGGAAGCCTGGCAGGGCAATGCCGACATGGACCCCAAGAAGGCTGCCTTTTACGAGTGGGCAGCCTGCCAGATGGAGCCGTGGGACGGCCCGGCGCTGTTTACCTTTGCAGACGGGCGGTTCTGCGGCGCCAACCTGGACCGCAACGGGCTGCGTCCGTGCCGCTACTACATCATGGACGACGACCGCATCATCTGCGCGTCCGAGGTCGGCACGATCCACGTCGATCCGGAGCGCGTCTTGGCCAAGGGCCGGCTGCAGCCGGGCCGCATGCTGCTCGTGGACACGCAGGCGGGGCGGCTGATCGACGACACGGAGCTCAAGGCGGCGGTGGCGACGCGCCACGACTTCCGCGCGTGGCTGGACCAGGAGCTGATCACGCTGCCGCAGGTCGTCCGCACGCTGGAGGAGAGCGGGGCGGTGCAGCTGGCGGGCAAGGCCGACGAGACGAGCGTGCAGACGGACCCGCTGCTGCACGCGTTTGGCTACACGTTTGAGCAGGTCAGCCTGCTGCTGGCGCCGATGGCGTCGGACGAGAAGGAGGCGCTGGGCTCGATGGGCAACGACGCGCCGCTGGCGTGTCTGGCGGAGGCGCCGCGGCTGCTGTACGACTACTTCCGGCAGCTGTTTGCGCAGGTGACGAACCCGCCCATCGACCCGATCCGCGAGAGCATTGTCATGTCGCTGGAGTGCTACGTGGGCCCGCAGGGCAACCTGCTGGAGATGGACCCGTCGCAGTGCGGGCGGCTGCTGCTGCCGAGCCCGATCTTGTCGATCCCCGAGCTCAACGCGATCAAGAACGTGTCGAAGCTGCACCCGGAATGGACGGTCAAGACCATCGACCTGACCTTTCCCAAGAAGGAGGGCGTGGCCGGCTACATCCGCCACCTGGACGAGATCTGCAACGAGGCGACGGCGGCCATTGAGAACCGCGACCGCATCATCATCCTGTCGGACCGCAACACGGGCGCCGACCGGGTGGCGGTGTCGGCGCTGCTGGCGTCGGGCATGGTGCACCACCACCTCGTCAGCAACAAGTGGCGGTCGCTGGCGGCCATTGTGGTGGAGACGGCGGAGGCGCGCGAGGTGCACCACATGTGTGTGCTGCTGGGCTACGGCGCGGACGGCATCAACCCGTACCTGGCCATGGAGTGCATCTTCAAGCTGAACCGCGAGAAGCTGCTGAAGAAGAAGTTGAGCGACGACCAGCTGATCCAGAACTACAAGCACTCGTGCGACGGCGGCATTCTCAAGGTGATGAGCAAGATGGGCATCTCCACGCTGGCCAGCTACAAGGGCGCGCAGATCTTCGAGGCGCTCGGCGTGGACGACTCGGTGGTGGAGCGCTGCTTCAAGGGCACGATCACGCGCATCAAGGGCGTGACGTTTGAGCAGATTGCCGAGGACGCCTTCCGGTTCCACGAGCGCGGCTTCCCGACGCGCAAGGCGGTGGTGGTGCCGGGCCTGCCGGAGTCGGGCGAGTACCACTGGCGCGACGGCGGCGAGGCGCACATCAACGACCCGACGTCGATTGCCAACATCCAGGACGCGGTGCGGACCAAGAACGACAAGTCGTACGAGGCCTACTCGCGCTCCGAGTACGAGCAGATCAAGAACTGCACGCTGCGCGGCATGCTGGACTTTAAGTTTGACGAGTGCACGCCCGTGCCCATCGACCAGGTGGAGCCGTGGACGGAGATTGTGCGGCGCTTCTGCACGGGCGCCATGTCGTACGGGTCCATCTCCATGGAGGCGCACTCGACGCTGGCGATTGCCATGAACCGGCTGGGCGGCAAGTCCAACACGGGCGAGGGCGGCGAAGACCCGGAGCGGTCGCAGGTGCTGCCCAACGGCGACACGATGCGGTCGGCCATCAAGCAGGTGGCGTCGGGCCGGTTCGGCGTCACGTCGTACTACCTGGCCGACTCGGACGAGCTGCAGATCAAGATGGCGCAGGGCGCCAAGCCGGGCGAGGGCGGCGAGCTGCCGGGCCACAAGGTCAGCAAGTCGATTGCGCGCACGCGCCACTCGACGCCGGGCGTGGGCCTGATCTCGCCGCCGCCGCACCACGACATCTACTCGATCGAGGATCTGAAGCAGCTGATCTACGACCTCAAGTGCTCGAGCCCGCGCTCGCGCGTGTCCGTCAAGCTGGTGTCGGAGAACGGGGTCGGCATTGTGGCGTCGGGCGTGGCCAAGGCCAAGGCCGACCACATTTTGATTTCGGGCCACGACGGCGGCACCGGCGCGTCGCGCTGGACGGGCATCAAGTACGCCGGCCTGCCCTGGGAGCTGGGCCTGGCCGAGACGCACCAGACGCTGGTGCTCAACGACCTGCGCGGCCGCGTGGTCGTCCAGACGGACGGGCAGCTGCGCACGGGCCGCGACGTGGCCATCGCCTGCCTGCTGGGCGCCGAAGAATGGGGCTTCGCGACGACGCCGCTGATTTCCATGGGGTGCATCTTCATGCGCAAGTGCCACCTGAACACGTGCCCGGTGGGGATCGCGACGCAAGACCCGGAGCTGCGCAAGAAGTTCCAGGGCACGCCGGAACACGTGATCAACTTTTTCTACTACATCGCCAACGAGCTGCGGGCGATCATGGCCAAGCTCGGCTTCCGCACGGTCAACGAGATGGTCGGGCACGTGGAGGCGCTCAAGGTGCGCGACGACCTGCGCACGGGCAAGACGCAGAACATTGACCTGTCGCTGATCCTGACGCCGGCGCACAAGCTGCGGCCGGGCGTGGCGACGTTCAACGTGCGCAAGCAGGACCACCGGCTGTACGTGCGGCTGGACAACAAGCTGATTTCGGAGGCGGAGCTGACGCTGGACAAGGGCGTGCCGTCGCGCATCGAGTGCGACATTGTCAACACGGACCGGGCGCTGGGCACGTCGCTGTCGTACCACATCTCGAAGCGGTTCGGCGAGGCGGGGCTGCCGACGGACACGGTGCACGTCAACATCAAGGGCTCGGCCGGGCAGTCGTTTGGGGCGTTCCTGGCGTCGGGCGTGACGCTGGAGCTGGAGGGCGACGCCAACGACTACGTGGGCAAGGGCCTGTCGGGCGGGCGGCTGATTGTGTATCCGCCGCGGTCGGCCGTGTTCAAGGCGGAGGAGAACGTGCTGATTGGCAACGTGTGTCTGTACGGCGGCACGAGCGGGACGTGCTATTTCCGCGGCGTGGCGGCGGAGCGGTTTGCCGTGCGCAACTCGGGCGTGACGGCGGTGGTGGAGGGCGTGGGCGACCACGGCTGCGAGTACATGACGGGCGGGCGGGTGCTGATTCTGGGCAGCACGGGCCGCAACTTTGCCGCCGGCATGTCGGGCGGCATTGCGTACGTGCTGGACATCAACAACGACTTTATGAGCAAGCTCAACACGGAGATGGTGGAGGCGTCGGGGCTGGAGGATCCCGAGGACATTGCGTTTGTGCGCGGGCTGATCGAGGACCACCACCACTACACCGGCTCGGAGCTGGCGGCGCGCATCCTCGTGGACTTTACGCGCGCGCTGCCGCACTTTGTCAAGGTGCTGCCGGTCGACTACAAGCGCGTGCTGCAGGAGGAGGCGGCCAAGGCGGCCGAGCTCAAGCGGGCCGAGTACAACCTGCCGCTGCTGGTCAAGGAGAAGGAGGCAGAGGCGCCGACGCCGGCGCCAGTGGCGACGACGCCATCTACAGCAGCCGCAGCCGCCGCAGCCACCACCCCAGCCGCCGCCCCAGCCCCAGCCAAGAACGGCGTCGTCTCCTCAAGCGCCAGCAAGCTGCAGGACCTGGAAGACAGCGTGGGCGACCACGCGGCCGACAAGAAGAAGAAGGCGCTGATCCTGGACAAGACGCGGGGCTTTATGAAGTACGCGCGGCGCACGGAAAAGTACCGGCCGGCCAAGACGCGCATCAAGGACTGGGCGGAGATCTCGAGCCGGCTGGACGAGGACGAGCTCAAGTACCAGTCGGCGCGGTGCATGGACTGCGGCGTGCCGTTCTGCACGTCGGACACGGGCTGTCCGATCTCCAACATCATCCCGAAGTGGAACGAGCTGGTGTTCCAGAACCAGTGGCGCGACGCGCTCAACCGGCTGCTGATGACGAACAACTTCCCCGAGTTCACGGGGCGGGTGTGTCCGGCGCCGTGCGAGGGCGCGTGCGTGCTGGGCATCAACGAAGATCCGGTGGGCATCAAGTCGATTGAGTGTGCGATCATCGACCGCGGCTTCGACATGGGGTGGATGGTGCCGACGCCGCCGCCGGTGCGCACGGGCAAGAAGGTGGCGGTGATCGGGTCGGGCCCGGCGGGGCTGGCAGCGGCGGACCAGCTCAACAAGGCGGGCCACCTGGTGACGGTGTACGAGCGGGCGGACCGGCCGGGCGGGCTGCTGATGTACGGGATCCCCAACATGAAGCTGGACAAGCGCGTGGTCAAGCGGCGGACGGACTTTATGGCGGCGGAGGGCGTGGAGTTCCGGACGGGCGTGGCGGTGGGCGAGCCGGGGGCGGTGGGGCTGACGGAGCTCAAGGCGACGCACGACGCGGTGATCATCGCGACGGGGGCGACGGTGGCGCGCGACTTGCCGATTGCCGGGCGCAGCCTCGAGGGCATCCACTTTGCCATGGAGTTTCTGCACAAGAACACCAAGTCGCTGCTGGACTCGGAGCTGGCGGACCAGGCGTACATCTCGGCCAAGGACAAGCACGTGGTGGTGATTGGCGGCGGCGACACGGGCAACGACTGCATCGGCACGTCGCTGCGCCACGGCGCCAAGAGCGTGGTCAACTTTGAGCTGCTGCCGCAGCCGCCGCCGGAGCGGGCACGTGACAATCCGTGGCCGCAGTGGCCGCGCATCTACCGCGTCGACTACGGCCACACGGAGGTGCGCCAGCACCTGGGCCGCGACCCGCGCGAGTACTGCATCATGTCCGAGAGCTTTGTCGACGACGGCCACGGCCGCGTCAAGGGCATCAACACCCAGCGCGTCGAGTGGACCCGCTCGCCGTCGGGCGGCTGGGACATGAAAAAGGTCGAGGGCTCCGAGCAGTTCTTCCCGGCCGACCTCGTCCTGCTGGCCATGGGCTTCCTCGGGCCCGAGGCCCGCCTGCTCGGCGACGAGATCGAAAAGGACGCCCGCAAAAACGTCAAGACCCCGCCCGGCAAGTACTGCACCAACGTGCCGGGCATTTTTGCCGCCGGCGACTGCCGGCGCGGCCAGTCTCTGATTGTCTGGTAGGTTTTTGTTCTTTCGTTTCTCTTTTGTTTGTCTTTCGTTTCTCTTTCATTTCGTTTGTCTTTCGTTTCGTTTCTCTTTCGTCTTTCGACCTCAGCTTCCGCTTTCAACCTCAGCTAACATCTGCAGGGGCATCAACGAAGGCCGACAGGCAGCACGCGAGTGCGATCTGTACCTCGAGCACTGCACCAGCCTGCCGGTGACGGGCGGCATCATCAAGCGCTCTGGCCCGGAGGTCTTGAGCGTTCTGAACTCGGCTTAAGCGAGGCCACAGACGTGAGCCACGGACGCGAGCCACGGACGTGAGCCACGGACGTGAGCCGTGGATGTGCAGGAGCAAGAAAAGTAAAAGCTCTTTGGTTGAGCTTGTCTGCATTTACAGCCGTCTCATTTATGCCTGCGATTTCCAATGTCGTTTGTTTTTGTTTTTGTTTTTTGATTTTTTTTTCTGGCTCCTTTTTGCTTGTTTTTTTGTCAGCTCGTTTTGCTGGAGGACTGCTGTTTCTGTTCTGCCTCGCACCGGCACCTTCTCTCGTCTCTTGTTTTTTTTTTTTTTTTTTTTTTTTCTTTTTTGTATATATGAGTATATTGATGGTCCTTAAAAAAATAAAAAAATATAAACATACAAGCGTTTCGACGGTCATGAAAGTGATGGAGCAAAGACAAAGTCTGGACCTGGCAGGTCTTGGGCGTCTTTGCAGCCGCTAAAGTGTTGCCCTGTATTCTACTGTGGTGGCCAGACTTCACAGCTAGTACGACGTAATAAGGATACTCCGTACAGAGGTCCAAGTCGACAAGGACAACGCAAACTCTAGTATCCATATTACTAATGGCGTCCAGGAAAAAGCTTGTCCACACGTGCTAGCTTTGAGGCTTGCCATAGGCCAATTCGGGGAGGTGCGGGGCTCTTTGCGTTCGCAGTGGATCGATGATAGGCTGAAATCGCTCAAAAGTCGAGAAAGTCAGCTGCATCATCGATTAGGTTTGGGAGCAGTTAGCAGTAGCATTCTGGTAATGGCTGAAAAGCCTAGACTTTTATTTCTGTCAACGCTTTTGCCATTTCCTTTTGCTTCTTACTTCTAGCCGTCTTTTTTTTGGTTTTATTCTTTTGAGTCTTTTTTGGGGCATTTTGTGTGTATTTGTTTTGGTTGAGCTTTGAGGCAATTTTACCGCCTCTCTCCGTTATCATCAGCTTTGTTTTGTTTCATCGTTCTTTACACACACACACACACACACACACACCATGCGTTTCGGCAAGACGCTGCGCGAGTCGGTCTATCCGCCATGGAAAGACCAGTACATGGACTATGGCAAGCTCAAGCGGCTGCTGCGCGATGACGAAGACGAGGGCTCGGATGCCGACGGCGACGCGGCCGGCGGCTGGACCGAGGACGACGAGAACCGGTTTTGCGACGAGGTGTTCAACGTGCAGCTGGAAAAGGTGGCGGGGTTCCAGGAGGCGCGGCTCAGCGAGCTGCGGGACCGGGCCGACGCGGTGTTTGAAAAGCTCAAGGAGCTGACGCCGGCAAGCGACGGAGAGGAGGGCGAGGCCGAGGCCGAGATCGAGGGGGAGACAGAGAGGGGAGAAGGGACGTCGACATCGACGGCCAAGGGCAAGGAGAAGGGCGAGATGGCGGTGCAGCAGGTGCGGGAGATCGAGACGGAGCTGGACGGCATCACCAACGAGCTGCGCGAGCTGAAGCGCTACAGCAGCCTCAACTACACCGGCTTTCTCAAGATTGTCAAGAAGCACGACCGCAAGCGCGGCAACCACTACCGCATCCGGCCGATGATGCAGGTCAGCCTGAACCGGCGGCCGTTCAACTCCGAGGCCGGCTACTCGTCGCTGCTGGCCAAGCTGTCGCTCATGTTTGCGGCCGTGCACCAGTACCTGGGCGCCGACGAGGCCGACGAGGCGGCCTCGGCCGCCGCTGCCGATCTCGATGTCCTTGCTGGGAACCGCAACGGCGAGCGATACGTGGCGTATAAATGTGAGTGGGGGAGGGGGGAGACAGAGTGTGTGTGTGTGTGGAAAAGAGAGCGAGAGAGTGTGTGTGTGTGAGAAAGAGAGAGTGTGTGTGTGTACTCTACTGACAAACAGTCTGGGTGCATCCCGACAACCTTCTGGAGGTCAAGACAATGGTGCTGCGGCACCTGCCGGCGCTGGTGTACAGCGTGTCGTCGGCCAAGGAGGCGGACGCGACGGCGGACCCGACGCTGACGTCGCTGTATTTCGACAATGCCAAGTTCAGCCTGTACAACAGCAAGCTGGAGCGGGGCGGCGAGGCGGCGACGTCGCTGCGGCTGCGGTGGTACGGGCAGCTGGCGGCGCGGCCGGAGCTGTTTCTGGACGAGAAGGTGGTGCACCGGGACGGCAGCAGCGAGGAGCACCGGATTGCGATCAAGGACAAGTACGTCAAGCCGTTTCTCGACGGCAGCTACCGGATGGAGAAGAGCATCCAGAAGATGGAGCGGCAGGGCGAGCGGCCGGAGGCGATTGCGGCGTTTCGGCGCACGGCCGAGGCCATCCAGGCCGAGGTGCGCGACCGGGGCCTCGAGCCGATGCTGCGGGCCAACTACGTGCGCACGGCCTTCCAGAAGCCGGCCGACGACCGGGTGCGCGTGTCCATCGACACGAATTTGGCTTTTGTCCGCGAGGACGCGCTGGACCGGCGCCGGCCGTGCCGCGACGCCGCCGAGTGGCACCGGCGCGACATTGACGGGCCCAGCGCCAGCATGGCCTATCCCTTTTCGGAGCTGCCGTCCAGCGACGTGTCGTGCTTCCCCTACGCCGTGCTGGAGATTAAAGTGCGCGACGACTCCGTGGGGGGGGCGGGGGGCGCGGCAGACGCGAACGGGGCAGGGGCCGGTGCAAACGGAGCCGATGCCGCCACGACCACCACGACTGCCACGACCGGCGGCGCTCCGTCGGCCGTGCCGGCCAGCCGCAAGCGCATGCCGGCGTGGGTGGAGGAGCTGATGGCGTCGCACCTGGTGCACCCGGCGCCGCACTTTTCCAAGTTTGTGCACGGCATCGCCGTGCTGTTTGACGACTACGTCAACCGGCTGCCCTTTTGGCTGAGCGATCTGGAGCGCGACATCCGCCGCGACCCCCACGAGGCCTTTGCCGAAGAAGAGCTGCGGCGTGCCCAGCGCGCCGCCGACGAGCAGGTCGTCGGCAGCTTCTTGGGCACCAGCAAGATGGGCAGCTCCTCCCACAGGGCCTCGTCGGCGGCCACGGCCGCCGCTGCCGCCGCCGCTGCTGCTGCCGCCGCCAAGAGCGCGTCCCTGGGCCGGTCGGCCCTGGCCGGCGAGTCGTCGTTGTCGCAGCGGATGGTGCAGCAGCAGCGGGAGGAGCATTCTCGGAACGGAATGAACGGGGCGAACGGGGCGAACGGGGTGAACGGGGCCAGCAGTACCTCGAACAGCGGCTACGGAACAATGTCGTCGGTGCTGCCGGCGTTTTCCATGTCGCGGTATGCCAACTGGCGGCGGGCGCTGCTGGACCGGCGCCGCCAGCAGCAGGAAAACGGCGGCGGCGTCTCGGAGCTGCCCGAGGGCGTGACCGAGCCGGCCCAGTGGCTCAAGAACTCGGGCCCGCTCCGCATCGAGCCCAAGGTCTGGCTGGCCAACGAGCGCACCTTTCTCAAGTGGCAGCACATTGCCGTCCTGCTGGGCGGCCTGGCCATTGCCCTCTTCACGGCCGCCTCCAGCGGCAGCGGCAGCGGCCGCGACAGCTCCAAAAACACCCTCGCCGCCGCCATGGGCATTGCCTACACCGCCGTCGCCGCCTTTGCCGGCTTCTGGGGCTGGTACATGCTGCAGACGCGCCGCGAGATGATTGTCGCCCGCAGCGGCCGCGACTTTGACAACATGCTCGGCCCTGTCGTCGTCAGCCTGGCCCTGGCCGTGGCCCTGCTGCTGAATCTGGTTTTTGCTGTGAGTTTTAGAGTTTCGCACACACTCTCTCTTTTTCTTTCACTCTCTCTCTCTCTCTCTCTCTCTCTCTCTTTCTTTCACTCTCTCTCTTTCTTTCACACTCTTTCTTTCTTTTACTCTCTCTCTCTCTTTTCTCTTTTTTACCCTGGCCCCAGCTGCTAACTTGTCAGTATCGATCAGCCATGGACAAATGGGACGCTGCCGGGTCAGCTGCCAGCATCAACAGCAGCCACGAGCTCTTGCGGTCATGACGTGGCTCGGCTGTCAGGTGGCCAGCTGGCAGGCTGGCAAGTGGTCAGACCAGCGACTGTCAGACCAGACTGTCAGACGAGCGACTGTCAGACAACAGGACGTAGGCTGTTGGCTATCTTACAATGCAGGGCGAGTCTTACAAACTACAACAGGTAACCCGTGTGGGGTGTTTAGAAAAAGAGGAACTGGAAAGAATGGTTGCATCTCGTTGTGTATTTTGCACTGGAAAGAATGGTTGCATCTCGTTGTGTTTTGCACTGGAAAGAATGGCTGCATCTCGTTGTGTATTTTATGGTTTTGTACATTGGCAGTCGTGCTTGATCGCTGCAGATTTACTGGAAAGTAGCATAGCATGTGTTTTTAATTGTAACATTAGAGTTGATTTGGTTCGTAGCTGTAGCTGCGGACGTTTTTGCCTCGTTAGGTCTCTGGCTTTGGCTTGCAAACGGCTGGCCCTGATTCTTGTCTCCTCTGAGAAAACACTCTCCGTGTCTTGCGAGAAAGGGCTGTTGCCGTTGTTTGCCCAGTTTGCTCCTTGTCTGGACCCTATCTTCCGCTTACTCTCTCGGCCTGTAGAAAAGCAGCTCTTTATCTCGTTGCTTTCCACCATTGCTCCGCTTTGCAAGAGGCCGCCATCACATTCGTCCGTTCGTTGGCTGCATATTGCCACCCTTTTGAAACATTGCTGCAGTCTTTTCCCTTTTTCCGCTGTCTTTTTATTTGTCCGCTCCAGGCTTTTTTTTTTTCCTGTCTCCCTAAAAACCCCTCGCCTCTCATAATCGTCCACTTGGCTGCAGCCAGCTTGCATGTGCTTTGGGTTCGTCGTGTCTCACATGCAGCAAAGCTAGAGGACGTGCATTGGAGACTGGAGGCTGAAAGAGCCCAAAAATCCAAAAGTTCTCCCAAGTCGCAGCTTTCCGACTCAGACCGCTTGTTTGTCGGGCGCGCCAAAAAAGAACCATCTAATGCTTCTTTCCACAACAGCGGTCAACATGCCTGCAGATGCAAGTGGATTTACTTTTTTTTTTCCTGTCTCTTTCGATCCCAAGCATGCACCGACAAGAACGGCTCGATGCTCCTCAACGTGAAAACGCCCCGTTTGCCTATAGAGGCACTCCTGCCAAGATCGAGTTTGCTCAAAGCGTAGTCGGCCCTTGAGCTCTCTATAGCGAGCGAATTCTGCCTGCTGCTTTCCAGTCTTAGTCAAGAAGCAAAAAAGAAGAGAAAGGAAAAACCCTGGCGGCTAAAATGCAGCTCTGGGGCCAGAACAGACACAAATAACCCCAGGGCCACAAGAGGGACGCTGTCTGCCAAGATACTGGATAATCCGGGAAATATGCCCCATCAACGGCAGTAAACAGATCTCGCAACGTCTTCCCCTTTCAACTGTACCTCCTCATCGTAATGTTCCGTCCCCCGCTTTCGCTTCGATCTTAGATACCTATGGAGAACGGAGAACGAAAGTATGGAGTATTCATTTAGTATGAAGTATGGAAAGTTATTTTGCTTACAGAATGCTCCCACGCGCTGCCTCGGTACACGTCCTCTTGTCTTTGTATCTTCCCCTTTCTCTCCAACCTTCCCCTTTTTCATGCTTGAGGATTAAGGGGGCTGCAGCATATTTGGCAGAATCGATGAAAACCAACTCGACATTGTACTCCGTATAATACGACGTATTCCTCTGCAGAGTTAATATGGGATTACTATTGCGATGTGGCTTTTTTTCCGTCCGAGACAATGCCCCATAGCTCTTGCCTGAACTGAGCAGACGCTTTATGGCGAGACAATGCCCCATAGCTCTTGCCTCTGAGCAGGCGCTTTCTTGCTTTTTTTGTCCGCATTCTCCCCCCTTTTAACGGTTCTGCACCGTTGCTAGACGGAGTTAATAGTCTCCCTCGTAACTTCCCTTTCTACTCCACGGTTTCATGTTTTCTTTTTTCTTCAAGAATCCGCAGCTCTCGCGGCTTTCTTTGCACTTTCAATGTTGCAAAACACTCCAATTTGACAACTCCTTTTTTCATGACGAGACTTTACAGACAACATTACGGAGTAGAGTAATGCAAAAAGGACGAGTAGTATTACGGAGTGCCTCACTGTTGGATTTGTCGCCTAAGTGAACCAGTTACGGCGTATTATATCTATAATATACAGCCACCCTAGCAAAAAGCGGAACACTGACCAAAAAAAAAAAAGCTCCCAGCCACGCAATACTTCCAGCTTCGGAGTAGTTGTTTTTATGCAGCCAATCTTTTCGTGCTTCTGCTTCTCTTCCCACTGGATCAGTTGACAGATCAGCATGCACCACGCAGACTAGCGGACAAGGAAAGGACAAAAAAAAAAGACAACGCACTCAGTCTCGTGTCCGGTTTTTATCTTCGTTGCCATTCGACCAGCGGTGGTTACGAGCAGAAGTCGCCTCTTTCGTCTCCACATCGACGTACTCCGTACGAGCAAAACCAGCCCCAGCCCTCTCTCTCTTGAAGAAAAGTGACCGTTCACACGACTTACTGGCTTTCTTTGTATTCAATTGACATTTTGACGGTCCAAACTTTTGTGTCAACTACTGCAGTTCTGATTTTTTTTTTACTTATTCTGTCGAGTTTTGTCAATCGCAGTCTTGCTCTTCTTTTTCGCGGAAAAAAAAGGTGACAGCTCAACAGCTCAACCAGCCTCACTAAAAAGCCAAAGAAAGCAACCCGCCACCACACAAACGGACTTACGAGTACATTAACATGAGCCACCATGAGCATCGACAAGGAGAAAAAAACCGAAAAGAAGAAAGGAGGCTTCTGGAGCAACCTCTTCCGCTCACATAGCTCCAAGAAGAACGGAAAGCTTGTAGGCAGCCTTTTTTCTTTTGCAGCAGCAGCAGCAGCAGCTCTTTTTTGCCTTCTTTTTTTGTGTGCACATATTTTTACGACTTCTGCTGATCTCAAACAGGGCAAAGAACGGCCTCGCCGGCCAAATGACGAGACACATCGCCGGCCAATGCCACCTGACCGTGCTTCGTCTCTTCCCCAGTCGGCCAAAACTCAACCTCGACCTCGCGGCGGCCCCGTGCGGGCACAGACGCAGATCCATCCCCAAAAGCCTGTCCCCGTCCCCCTCCCCGTCCCGCAGCAGCAGCAGCAGCAGCAGCAAGAGCAACAGCGAGGCCTGTCGGACCATATGGACGTGGACGACGACGCGTTTTGGAAAGGCAGTCAAGCGGTGCCTCGCTATCACTATCCTGATGCCATGTTTGCTCAGGCCCCTAAAGGCGGTGTTGGAAAGGGGAAGGGAAAGAACAACAGCACCGCCAACACCAACGCCAAATCCGCCATGGCAGCTAGCACCATGTTGGATGGCGCCTGGGCCGAGTGGCCGCCACGGGGCCTTGCCCATGCCGCCGTGCCGCTGGATGTCGCCATGCAGATGATCTCACAGGGCGCCCCTATCCACAGCGGCCACATCCGGGACGTGCCGCACATGCCAGACCACTACTTCACGCTGTATACCACATCCGAAGGCAACCAGGCCGGCGGCCACGGCTTCGACCGCGGTCGTGGCAGTCGAGGCAAGAGAGATCGGCGCGGGGGGAAGGACGGTAGCAGAGACCGAGCCGGAGCCGGCGGGGACAGCGACGGCACCGGCACCGATGCTGCCAGCGTTCAGGACTCCATGACCCAGCTCATGACAATGCGCACCATCGCGCAGGGCCCCAGCTCGCCAGCGCCCGATCCGCTTTACCCGTGGGAAACGCTGGAGCAGCCTTGCCGGGCCTTTGGCACCGGCCGCCGCCCAGGCACCATCACGCTGAACTACTGGGCCGGCATGTCCAGCGTCCTGCCGCCGTCCATTGCCCTGCGCGATTCGGGCGTGCGGCCACGCGACATTGACTTGGCCCACATCTGCCAGCGGCTCCGTGACCTGCAGCAGAACGGCCTGGAGGATGACGACGAAGACCGGCTCTACCGCAACCTGTACCGGCGCCTGCTGCGCGATCCGGATCGCCTGTTCAGCCCCCACCGCACCCTGGATCGCCAGATCACCGATCTCATCCTGGCCCTTTCGCGTCCAGACTACTGGATCGACTTCACCCACCCGCGCAACCAGGTGGTGACGCGCTTCATTTTCGACACCGGCTACGCCAACGAAGCCCAGTACGTCCGCTTCTTGCACCAGCTGCTGCTCAGCCTCGAGCTGGACCTGCGCATCAACTCGCGCCACCACAACGACTGGGCCAAGGAGAAGCTGCTGCAGCAGCTGCCGCCCACCTTGCAGTGGGACCTGGCGCTGGCCCGTCGCTGGCGGGACTATGTCCGCATAGACGCCTACGGACGGACCGCCGACCAGGTGCGGCTGCGTCTGAAGCTGAAGAACCGCCAGATGCGCATGCTGCGCCACTTTGCCAGCCTGATGAAATGGCCCAACCTTGCGGCGACCTTGGCCAATCTCAAGCAGCGAGATGCCGACGGCAGTCTGGAATCAGTCAGCTCGCACGCCATGGCTTTTTTCAGTGGTCTTGTCCTGCCAGGCGTATGTTTTTTTTTCTTCATTCGCTCTTATTGTCTCTTTTTCTCTCTCTTCGTTCGCTCTTATTGTCTCTCTCTCTCTCTCTCTCTCTCTCGTGACCTAACGCTTTCTAACTCGCTTAGCCCACATTTCCCTTTATTATCATGAACGCCCTCATCGACGTTGACCCTGACCGCGCCACGGATGATCTGTCCATGCTCACGCACATGCAGCCGAACTGCGGTTTCCAGTATCGCAATAGCTACACGTACTGGACATCCACGTCCATTGTGGGCAAGGTGCTGGCCCCGACTTGCCATGAGTTGGCCGGCTGGGTGGGCCCTGCACGGCCAACGGCGGATTTGGGCCGCTCGCAGATTGCGCGCATTTGCTCGCGCCATCCTCGGCAGCACATGACGGCCGAGGATGTGCGCACGATGAACGAGCGGTCGGACCCGCTCGGCCCAGCGGCCGACGCCTTTCCTCTCGGCGACTACCGGCTTGTCGAGACGGACCCGGGCAACATCATCGACACGGTGCGCATCGAGCTGCTCAGCCTTCACCCGGCGGCGTCGCCCACGTCGTCGCCGCCCGATTCCCACCACAGTACCGGCACCGGCACCGGCACCGGCACGGCCGCAGGTATGCCGGGCGACAGCCAGCCGCGCTGGTACGATGCGTCGGTGCAGTTTGCCATTGACGGCGCCTCGTGGCCCATGCACCTCCGCTACGACGTTTCCTTTGTCTACGCATGGCCCTGCTCAGGCGGGCCGCACCCGCTCTTTTTTGATTATTCGTATGCAACCGTCCAGGCCGACCTGGTTGTGTATGTGCAAGACTGGGCCACGCCGGCGCAGCACGGTGGCGTGGCCGGTCTGCACGCCAGGCCGGCACCCATGCAGTATGGCGCCGGGGGCGGCGGACCCTGGGGCCAGCGGCTTCCGTCTGTGTCCAAGGATGGCGACGACGAGAAGGTGCTTGTGATTGAGGCGTATGGCGTGCCTGACACTGAAGTCTTGGCTCGCGCGTGGTGTGCGCATTGGGGTCTCAATGCGATTGTGGCGGACGTTGGAAAAACTTGGTGAGTCTGGTTGGCAGAGATCTTTTTTGGGGGGGATATATATATATATATATGGGGCCATTTTTTTCTCTACAGGTGTCTTGCTAACACTCATTTTTTTCAGTGCATCCTGCGCTATCCGCGAAGCATATGCGGCCACAATCACAGTGGTTATTCTGGTTGATGGGCAAACGGCCTATGGAGATGATTGACAGAACGAATGGGGGGAATTTGCTGGAAGGGCAGCAGGGGCAGGAGATATGAAATGACATGACTGACGACCGGACGACGTCAAATCACCAACGACAAACGAACAGACGACAGATTTCTACGACCTACGAACACATGCGATGATGACATGTTCTACGAGCTATTTAATACGACTCACCGACAGCCGTACCATGACGAACACGGCAGTGGCACAACGCCAAACGTTTCCTTTGTTTTCACGCCTTGCAGTTGCAGAATGATCTACGGAAGCCTCAAAGGCTAGCGGTTGGCCAGGGCAGAGATTGGCCATGAGAGCATATGAAGACATGGTTATGAAAGCTCACGCCCAAAATTGAATGTGTTGCTCACTAACGAGCGGAATGCATGCTGACCGTAAATTTATTTCTAAAACTGAACATTCATCTTCTTTTGCTATCCCGAAATGCTATTACTGTACACTCTGTGCTATGCAGACAGATTCGTCTCGCCAGAGACAATGTAGGGTAGTCTGTAGAGTAGGGGGGCTAGAAGGTGCGTGGTAGGAGGCCCCTATAGGGCCCAGGCAGAAAAAGGGGTGCAAACAGAGACGGGGCCTGGGTGATCACAGAGCTGCTGCTGGCAATGGTGGTCAGGGAGCTGGCGCTGAAGATGGTGGTGCGTCGGCTGAGTCGGCGGCCAAAGCAGCCTGGGCGGAGGCGGCCAGTTGCGGGGGGATGCCGGTGAAGGGGGGATCGCGGAGCGAGAGGGAGCGGGCCATGAGGCGGCCGATGTTCTCGAGCATGTCGTCGGAGAGTTCTGGCTGGCCGCGGGCTCTGCGGGCGGCCTTTTGCATGATGTGGAAGTCGTCGAGCGGGGTGCGCATGGCGGGCGGGGGCAGGCCGGGGCGGATGCCGCGGACGAGGGCGGTGCCGGCGTAGCGTTTCGCGTCGCGGGCGGCGGCGGCCTCGGCCTCTTTGCGGGCGATGTAGTCGGGGTCGTGGCGGGTGCGGAAGCGCGAGTAGCGGTTGCGCAGCTCGTCCAGCAGGGCGGGCGGAGCGGGGGGCCGCAGCAGGGTCGGCACAAAAGTCTGCTGCTCGGCGTGGATGCGCAGCGTGTCGGCGGGCTGGTCCTCGGGCGGCGGCGGCGGCGCGGCCGGGCGCGGCCAGGGAATGCGCACGTTGAGGCCGGGCACGATGCGTGAAAAGGCGAGGCGGCGGGTTGCGCGGTCGAGCTGGAAGCCGACGGGCCGCAGCTCGCGGATGACAACGTCGCGCGTCACGCCCGTGGCGGCGTCGGTCAGCGGGTGCACCAGCCGCACGGCGTCGATGGGGATGGCCGACTCGATCTGCTGCACGGCCTGGCCGATCTCGTTGACGACGTGTTCGGGCACGGTGACGTTTGTCTGGGTGGTCAGAAAACAGACATGAAAAGCAGTTGAAAAAGCGAGCTTAAATCAGAGACAAAGAGAAATGGTAAGAAAGGCAAGCTGGTCTCTTGAATCCCTGCCAACCCTCCACTCGCACCCACCTGAGCAACCCCCTCGACGGTGACGGTGCCGACGTCCGTGTTAATCTCCTTGAGCGGCCCGATGCTGCCCCGAAAGGGCCCCTCGGTCACGACGACGCGGTCGCCGACGGCCAGACACAGCCGCTTGGGCGTGCCGGCCCAGGCACAGCGCCGTTCCGCCTCGCGCAGCGTGATGGGGCTGGCCATGCTGCGCACGCGGCGGATGCTGATGGAGCCCCAGTGCGACGCGTTCTCGCTCGCAAACAGCTCCGATCCAAACGAGTTTGCCGGGCTCGCCCGTCCCCGCCGCGCCTCGTCTGCCACCGCGCCCGCGTGGTTGCGCCGCGGCGCCAGCGGGCCCATCGTCCACGCCTCGCGCCGCTGCCGCCGCGCCTGCCGCGTCTGCAGCCGCAGCTCCTCGTTGATCATCCGCCGCGACACCCGGATCTCCTGGCTCTCAATCGCCGCCAGCGCCCGCTCCTTGATCCGCGCCCGCCGCGCCGCCTGCTTTTCGGCCTGCGCCGTGCGCCGCGCCAGCTTCAGCATGGCTGCCGACTGACTTTTGCCCAAACACGATGGCTGCTGCTGGCCTGCAATCGTGTGTCCTGCTGTGTCACGGTGCTTGTTGCTGGGTCGTCTCTATCGTCCGTTTTTTTTTTCTTTAATAAATTTGGGCGTTTTTGCTTCTTTCAATTTTTCCAGTCTCGCCTTCCCAATCTCGCTCGGGTTTGGTGTCGGAGCTTGGCTTCTTCCAGCCCCGGTTGGCCCGAGCGTCGACTTACGTGATCCTCGGGAAAGAGCTCATATGGATACCTTTTACGGAGTACCACTCCCAAGTCCGTTCTGCTCTGTCCGGTGATGGCCTGCACCGCTGAGCCATGCTGCGAAAACCGGCAAGACAGAAAAACAAAAGCCCAAAGCAACACCTTTTACACCGTTGTCTGCTGCATGCCACAGCAGAGCGACTCAAATCACCACCATTCTCTTTGACAGGTGTCGGACGTCCTGGCCCCCTTTGCTGTCACGTGCAGGCCTTCTCGTACGATAGATTAGCCGGGGGGAAACGCAATTCAAGACAAAAAAAAGTGACTACGTCAGCGCGCCTTACCCTCTAGGCTGCCCCTTCCTGCCCCTTTTTTCTCCACTAAAAAGTCCTACCGTACTACCATGCTAGGACTTTAGGTACGGGGAGTATTACGGAGTACTCCGTATTACGAGTACTACAGAACACAGCCAGTGCATTACAGCGTACGGAGTATTACGGCGTATTACGACAGACACCCAAACAAACATGCAATACCTCTATCCTTACGGAGCATCATCGATCAAACAACACAAGCCCGGACTACATTGTATTCCTCGCCAGCAACCGGGACAAACAGGCAGCCTTTTGATCATTTACTAGCTGCTCGGGCTCGGAGAGGCCTAAACCGCCACTACTAACAGCTCCTCCTTTGCTCGGACAGGCCTTTGCAGAGCGACTTTCAGCTGTGGGCCAAGAAGGCCCGCCAAGAAGCACACTCGTGCAATGCGTCGTAATACGGAGCAGCCGTTCGCACTCGTATGCTATCGAGCACCTCAACGCCCTGTGAAAGAAAATGTCAGACGTTGAAAAACGGGCTTGTTACGGCTGTCTGTGTACTCCGTACGAGTCGTCACCCACCAGGAGGCAGCCAGCTCGACGGAATTGGGCTTGTTTGATTAGGGCGAAATCAGCCTCCTTTGGCGTCGTAGTCCTAATACTTTGTATGGATACGTCCTCTATCGGGGGGCAATCACGCTGGAGGACCCTTTTTGGCGGACATACGAGTAATTTTAGCGGGTAGCAGTGGCGTTTATTGCGAGTTACGACCACCATAGGACGGGGTAATACCACGAATACATCGTATGCTTATTAGTATGGATAGTACTTACGAGTACTATGGATACTCCGTGCATTATCGTAACTCCCTCCCTACAAGTGCCTGGTTGCCCTGGGCCACTAACCAATTTTTTTTTTCCCTTTTTTTTGGGCTCCCCATCCGAAACCCCCCTATCGTAGACCAAAGGCCGCCTGTTCCGCCCTGTCTCGCCCTTTTTCTTCGCTGTAGAGCGCCACCCTCCTCCCTCTTTCCCTCTTTCCCCCCCTGGTGTTCTACCACCACAACACTAACCAACAGAACCCTTCCCTGCCATCGCAAAGCTCTTTAATACTTTATGGGTACTCCCCGTACAACCAGCCTCCCCCCCTCCCTGATACCACCCAAGCTACAACGTACTTGTTCCTGTTCCTGCTACCGTCATCATCCAAAATCCCCCCTTTTGCCCTTTTGCTGTCCATTTCTTTGTTCTTCACTGCTTCGTTAATTTCTCCCCTTCCCCCAACAGTCTCGTGCTCTTCTTTCTCACCACAAATCTCTCTGCCCAATTGTCGTATTATTTTGCAGGCTTTCCTTGCAATCTCCATTCGCAACCTTTTGTCTTTTTTTTTTCTTTTTTTCGTCACTTGTCCTTTTTTTTTCCCCTACCTCTCTCTTTTTTCATTTTCTTCTTTTTTTCGTAACTCCTCTTTGTCTTTCTCTAGTCCATCTCGCCTCTCTCTCTCTCTATCTCTCTCTGTTCGACCTCTTCTTCCCTTTCCACCATCATCGATTGTCACCCGCATCCTAGCAGATCCAGCTGCTCGCCCAACCACGGCACGTTTGTCTTCACTCCCGAGATACTATAATGGCTGAGATTCGTCGGAAGCTCGTCATCGTTGGCGATGGTGCCTGCGGCAAGACCTGTTTGTTGATGTATGTTTCTCTGGACCCGTTTTCATCTTCGTTTTATTTTTTTTTCCCCCGTTAGCCAGCTTTTTTTGGCTGTTGTTTCCCAATGTGCACATTTGCCAGCAAAAAACGCGTTCAGCCTCAACATCCCACAACATCCAGCATCAGCAACACACCCATCTGTCCATCTTGCCTGTCTCCCCCCTTCAGCTGTTGAGAGCCTTTGTCTTGTTCTACTTTTTGTCCAGTTTCGGACTTGCCATCCGTCCATTGATGCTAACCGTCTTTCTTACAGCGTGTTCTCCAAGGGCACATTCCCCGAGGTAAGATGATGCAAGACTCTTTGTCAACTGCTTCAATTGCAGCTATCTGCTTTCTCGTCTCTTTTGCCCTTCTCTTGGCCTTTTGTGGCGGTTTTTCGGACAAGCGGCGTTTCCAACCCCCCAACCCCCCTCCCTGGTGAATTGCATCGCCATCGCCGTCGCCATCACCATCACCATCCGCCATCGATCATCATCTCGCACCCGGGATATCTCGGCAAACAGCCAAAGAGCTGTTCGGTCTTTTTGCGATACCGTATCGGCCAGATAAATTTTGCAAGGCTTTTCTACACCACCTGTGTGGGGGAGGGATGAAATTTGGATACGTGATCACAGTAAAGCTGGAGTCAGAGAACAAGGACCTACAACAAAACACATTGACGAAAAGACAAGATAAACGGATAAACGACTCGTGGAAACTTCTCGGATCGGTCCTTCACGGCTTCGTTGTCTGCTGGCTCAGACATTACTGCCCACCCTTTTCATCCCAGTTCTTTTCATCCCAGTTCTTTTACACTGCTGCTTCTATCATCAAAGACCCAGTTATCATCCCACCTCGCCAAACGCCTTAGCTGCATGGTTCCGCTGCTTACTTCCTGTCCGATTTCGCTCTCTTGTCAATTTAGCTGCCTACACATGCACACACCTTCTTTTGTGCACCTTTTTTTGCTTTCTGCCTCTGGTGCAGCCCTCGAAAAAGTTTGCTGACATAATTGTGATTAGGTCTACGTCCCGACTGTCTTTGAGAACTACGTGGCAGATGTCGAGGTCGATGGCAAGCACGTCGAGCTGGCGCTTTGGGATACGGCTGGCCAGGAAGACTATGACCGGCTGCGTCCGCTGTCCTACCCGGATTCCCATGTTATCCTGATCTGCTTTGCTGTTGACTCGCCCGATTCTCTGGACAACGTCCAGGAGAAGGTACGGCTGCTGCAGTTTCTTTTCCCCTACCCTCTCATGTTCCTTTGCACATGTATTCTGACAGATTGTTAGTGGATCTCTGAAGTTCTGCACTTCTGCCAGGGCCTGCCCATCATTCTGGTTGGCTGCAAGAAGGATCTCCGCTACGACCCCAAGACGATTGAAGAGCTGCGTAAGACGAGCCAGAAACCCGTTACTCCGGAAGAGGTATGTTCAATCACCGGTCCCACCCTTTCTCCAGACGCCCACATTTTTTTGTGTGTGTGTGTTCTTTTTCTTTTGCTCACCATGCAATTCATTACAGGGCGAAGACACCCGCAAGAAGATCGGCGCCTACAAGTACCTTGAGTGTTCGGCCAAGACGAACGAAGGTGTTCGCGAGGTGTTCGAGCACGCAACCCGGGCTGCTCTGCTCTCGCGCTCGAAGCGCAAGAAGTCCAGCAAGTGCTTAGTTTTGTAAAAAAAAAACAAGCAAAACACTCTTCGACCTTGCACCATACACCAGCATCTTCCAGCACAGAGCGGCAACAACGCACAAAGATCAGAGAGAGGGCGAGAGTTACGCTGCACGCTTTGTCCACTGGCCGTTGATGCTTGTTCGATCTTCTGCATCTCTTCGAACGTCGCGTGCTCTACCCAGCAAATCAATTCTCAAAAACGCAAAACGTCAAAGACGCCTCTGTGATCTCGTCCTCGCTCTTTGCCGCTCCCGATGCGCTTTATCTGTTTATTTTATTCTCCAAATCAACCTCGCGCGCTCCTGTCATAGTTTCCTTTTCTCCCCTCTGTTTTTTTTTCTCTTGTTTTTAAATTCTCCTTTCGTCTTGCTCCAGTCGTGGGAGATTGCTGCCGCAGGAATCGAAGGTGGAAACGATGGGGGAAGGGGGGAGATTTTGTGGCTTGAAAGGCTTAGAAGGCTTGATTTGCTCGACAGGTTGAAAGATGATGGCGGGCGGCGGCAGTGCAAATTCGTTGCGCGGAAACAAGACAGGATCGGTAACGGCGCTCGCCGCCTGAGATAATGGGTTTGGCTGGGAGTTCTTTTTTTCGTTTTTTTTGTTGGTTCCAAATCTCCTTTTTTCCTTTTTTTTTTTTTTTTTGAAAGAACATGTCGTTGCTATTGTCGCCGTTTTTTTTTTTCTTTTTTTCTTTTTTTTTCCTAGTTATAACGTAACCCCTTTTCTTCTCTTTTGCACACCGTACCCCCCCTTTCCTCTTGTTTTCAACCAGTACCTTTCGGAGAGAGAAGTGAGAGGATATTAATTGATTGCGGTTTCGAAATACTGAAACAAAAAAAAAAAAAAACTGTTACTCAAACATTCGTTACAGCTGTTTTGATTTTCTTTGTGCTTTTTGCTCATTTGACCACCTAGACTGCTCGTCTCTCCTGCAAGCAGTCTGGATGCTTATGCGTATTAAAGAGAGAGTCAGAGAGAGGCAATGACACTGTTTTTACTCTTGTGTTGTACCTTGGTTGGGTCCTCCCACACGACATGGCAATTTTGCAAGCATTCAAGTCCGAACAAATGTTCCATAAGGGTAGTAAAGCTAAAGAGTATATGGGTCACAAAAACGTTCAACTCTCTCGTTTCTCGCCCTTGGACTTTCTGGAATCAAGAGTGCCACAGCTTCTCGCCTGCGTCATGAGTATTAAACGCTTCAAAAACCACCAAAAACAGGAAACAAGCTTTCGGCACCCTTCGCCTTCTCCCCTATGCAAAAGACCGTAGCTGCCTCCATCTTTTGCTGCCGCCGGCCCAAGCGTAGCCAAATGACTTTAGACCGGGCAGCTCTAAATGAGAGAGTCAGCACTGAGGCGTCACACGGAAAGAAAATAACGCAAAGAATACATACAGCGCCGCACGACGAGCAGCTCTTGGTGCCGTCGGTGGAGGAACCGCACTTGGGACAGGCGTCGCCGTGCATGGTTATAGCTGACGGGGGGGGTCTTGGCTATGAGGATGTGAGTAAACCTTTGCTGTCTGCGTGAATTATGAATAACTCCCGTGTTTTTGGTGAGCGTTTGGGACTTTGGATCTGAAAGCTTATCGCCAGGCGTTAAGAAAGCAAAGGGGAAAAAAAAAAGGCGGGGGAGGAAGGAGGGGGGAACCCTATTTATGCTCATCCAAGCAAGGTCCGGGTTCCATTTGCATGTACGAGTAGATACACCTACCCGCCTTTGGCCTTTTTGTGTGGTAATACAAAGTAATACGACGAGAATGTTGCTCCTGCCTTCCTTTCCTAGACCGTCCAGAGCGAGACTCGACCTTTCGGCTTTGCTGCTTTGCAGCAAAGCTACTCTTTACGTTTTTTATACTTTGTAGCCCAGCAGCACACCTTTTTATCGGACTTTGAGGACGCCATCGCGCCTTCCCGTCCTCTTTGCCTTCCTGATCTGTTCATGCCGAGTGGTTCGGTCTTGCCCTTGTTCCCTCTGGATGCAGGCAGGAATGTGCAGGGAAAGCACGATGCGCACCGTGGTAGCCTAGCATCAATGATGGCACCCGGAAAGGACATTG
Organism: Raffaelea deltoideospora; assembly: GCA_019925385.1. Lineage (NCBI taxonomy): Eukaryota > Fungi > Ascomycota > Sordariomycetes > Ophiostomatales > Ophiostomataceae > Raffaelea > Raffaelea deltoideospora. The sequence continues at coordinate 42,927 of JADHKP010000056.1, read as the reverse complement.
TGGGCAAGTGGGGTCGCCGAGGGTCATCGTTATTCTGCTGATCCCGCGGTTTTCTTGCTGCTTACGAGTACGGCGGAGTCCAAGGCAAACAATGACGCAGCTAGCAAAAGTCATGGGGGGCGCAAAAGCCTGGAGCAAGAAACACGATGGACCCTGATACGTGGGCCCTTCTTTTTCTCTGCCTCTCCCGCGTTTAACGCCGAGCTCGCCAAACCCCCCACAGCCAATCAAGCGATAGGCCGTATTACTGTCTTCAAACCGCCACATTAAAGGCTGGACCAGCTAACAGACCGTTATCTCTGCTCAATGCACCCGACGGTACCACGAATGATGATCTCGCCGTGGTCACACGCCAAAAAAAGGCTCACCCGTGTCTGTGTGTGTTGATTGATGGTGATACTGCATGGGAGTTTCATGGTTTTCCTTTTCTTCGCACGATGATGCGCCTGCAGTCTATACACGGCAAAAAAAAGCCCCAAGAACAAATACAAGAACTCCAAGAGATAGTTTACAACTCCAAAAAAAATAACAAGACAGAGAAAAAGACAGCCAAGGCAAGGAGGATGCATGCAACGCTGCGCACATTAATCAAAACAGCTTATAAGTAGCTTAGGCCCAAAACGTGCGGTCACTCTAATAGAAGAGGCATACCGCATACCGAAATATCAAAGGCGAGCACACAAGACGACCGGTATCGTAGTTGCAGTCGTGTCTGCTATCTGCACTGCGCGGTGCCTCCCTCTCCTGCGAAGGTTAGCATAGGGAGAGAGAGAGGGGGAGAGAGACAGATAAAAAGAGAGAAAAAAGGGGCCAAAACCCACCTTTGATTATTTTGCCAACGGCCTGCAACAGGCTGATGCCCATGACGGTGCATCCGAAGACGACGATGGCGGCGGCCACATAGGTTCGCCAGCTGCGCGTCGTCAGCTTGATGTAGCAGAGCGGCGGCAGGATGTAGGCCATGGCGCAGGCGCTGGTGGCGCCGACGAGCTCGAAGATGGCGCCCAGGTCGCAGGTGATGAGGCTGAGGGTCATGGCGCTGACGACGAGGCTGGTGCTGAAGATGAGGTGCAGGTGCATGTTGAAGGGCTCGCCGGGAAAGTAGTAGTTGAACATGACCTCGCGGCAGACAAAGGCCTCGAGCGGCAGCGTCGTCAGCATGTTGAGGCCGAAGCACAGGCGAGCGACGTTGACCATGGTGTTGTCAGAGGGGAAGTTGTTGAGCACGTTGCCGAGCGTGCGGTCGCCAAAGGTCAGGAAGCCGGCCAGGGCCATCAGCAGACAGGCCACCATGGAGACGGCCGTCGACAGGTGGGTGACGCGGGAGAAGCGGTCGATGGTCGGCGTCTTGAGCGAGCCGTAGATGAGGAGCGAGTTGTGGTGGCAGACAAAGGCTGGGATGAGGAAAGTGAGTCAAGCAGAAGTCAAATAAAAGACGAGCAAAAGTCAAAGAAATCAACATACCAAATGAAATCACGCCAATGGCCTGGAAGATGCCCGAATTGACCGTCAGCAACGGCACGCTGAACGAGCCGCGCTCGGCTGCCGGCACCAGAGCGCCCTGGACGACGACGGTCACCAGAATGACAAGCATGCTGACGAGGGCAAACGTGCTTGCTTTGGCGAGCTGGGGGTTTGTTGTTGTTAGCTCATGTTCTCCTGAGGGGACAACCACACCGTAATACCGAGCCGGCTTCTCGTCTTCCTTGTTATCTTCCCTCTCGCCTGGAGAAGCCACAGGCCTCCCCCCAAACGCTTGCCCTCTCACCTTGGCAATGTCCCGGTACAACGTCAGCGGATACGACACGGCCAGGATGAAGACGACAATGACGGCGCGGCGGTCGGCCAGCAGGCCCAGCACGGGGACCTGGGGCAGGCCGGGCCAGACGGCCGTCAGCACGTGGGGGATGCTGTCGCCGACGATGACGCCAAAGGCCACCATGCCGCCAAAGGCAAAGACCCACTGGGCCAGGCTGATGGCCACCAGGCCAGAGCGCCCAAAGCAGTGCTCCACCGTGCCCTGGAAGCTGCTGGCGCCGCTGAGCTTGCTGTTGACCACGATCAGCCGGATCGTCCAGTCGACCGCCACCGTCAGCACCACCAGCAGCACCACGCCGGCCACCAGCCCGGCCTGCCGCAGCGCGTACGGCTGCCCAATGATCCCGGCCCCGATAATGCTGTTGGCCATGTTCATAAACGCGCTGCGCAGGCCCGACTTGGGCCGCGATCGAAACTGCTCCGCCCAGTCCTCCACGTCCTCCTCGCCGTCCACCGTCGTCGTGCCCGCCGCCCCGGCCCGCGCCAGCGTCACCGTCGGCGCCTCCACACCCGTCAGCAGCGGCAGCCGGTGCTGCCGCTCCATCCGCTCCATCCGGCCCATCCGGCCTGTCCGACCTGTCCGGCCTGTCCGGCCCAGCCGGCCCAGCCGGCCACCACCACTTCCAGCCACGTTTTCCGGCGCCCCGTCCACGTCGAAGTCGTCGCTCTCGTCGTCGTCGTCGTCATCGTAGTCGACGTTGTCGTTGTCGGCGTTCCCTTCGCCACGACTGGCCCGGCCATTGCCCCCCTCCTCCTCCCCCCCTGAGCTGTCTATGCTGGAACGCGCATGCCCATTCGCCGGCATCACCACCTGCGGTCGGAGATCGAATCGCACTCGATTTGGCGTGCGCGGCGTGTGTGGTGTCCGCAACGCCGAGCCATTGACGCCGCCGCCGCCGCCGCCGCCGCCAGTAGATATTCGGCTTGGCGGTGCTGCTCGCCCTGCTCGCCCTGCCCTCGACGACGATAACGAGGACTCGCTGCCAATGGCGTTGCCGTCGCCATGGCCGCCTCCATCTCGGTCGCCACTGCTGGCCCTAGGACTACTGCCGTCGTCGTCGTCGTCGTCGTCGCCGGTCGAGTCCCGTCGCTCGCCCAGATCCAGCAGGCCAACGCTTTCTTCGTCTTTGGTTGCCCCGGCCGACGACGCGCCGACGCCCACAGCCCCCTCAGACTGCTGCGCCCTCGCCATTGCCCACGCCCCGAGATCCTGCTTCGGTCCTGCTTCTTCCGTCGTCCTCTCGCTCGCTCGTCGGTTTCCCCTTCCTTCCCGCTCCTCCTCCTTCTTCTTCTTCCCACTCGTTCGTCTCTTCTACACCAAAAAGGAAAAAAAATACACTCTTGCGGCCGCCGGACTACCGATGCATGTTTTCTCTTTCCATCAAGACGTAGGACCGCTGTCTTGAAACAGAAAGCAGCGCTGATCGAGAATCAAGGTCGATGGTTTCTGCCAAGGGGGGAAGAGGCGGTCTTTCTTTGTTGCAAGGCGCAAAGCCACGCGGCAAGCTGCTAGAGTCGGACAAGGCAAGCGAAAGAAAAAAAAAAAAAAAGGAATCCCCAAGTCAAGTGACTGTTATCGTCGAGATTCTTCAAGGGACTGAGCAAAAACCTGTTTGGTAGCGGCACTCCAAGGGAAGCAAGCTATTTCTCGTACGACGTACAGTATTACAGTGGTCTGGAGAACTAAGAATGGAGCTTCAGTTGTGCTCTGGCTGGCCATTGTTACAAGAGGTCCTTTATGTCACGTGACTGTAAACGGCTTGCAGCGGCTGTGCTGGGAGCACTACGAGTTCAATCTTAACTTGCATTACAGTTTTGAATACGACGAAATGCGAAACTGGTGAATTCTTTCATTTTACATTATTTGGGGAGAAAAGAACTGCCTGTTTTTTCTCCGCTGGGATAGGACTGCTATTGCAAAACCCCAGCGCCAGGATGCATTTATATACAATTAAATAGTGATACATAGATACAGAGGCTTTATATCAAAAAGCAAGATATTAACATCGTTAAAGCGCTGGAGACACAGATGCTTTTAAGACCAAGAAAAACAGTCCAAAAAAATTAAAAAAAAAAACAAAAGAGATTAGGGCAAGACTGCTGCCGACGCCTCTCTCGTTTTGCGGTGAGCGGTTTGCTTCAACCGCAGCTTCCAAACTGGGGGTATCTTTGTATGGTTGTAGAGGGTGGTTGTGGTTGGTTATGGTTGATATTGTGGTTGTGATTGTGGCTGTGAACGAGGTTGTGAACGAGGTTGTGGCGCAAATGTGTAGACAGTCGGGAGCAGACAGATCAAACAGCCATGGCAATGGCTGCCACAATACAGATCATGGTAACATATCGGCCGCTGCTCTCCAGCTGCTCGGCTGGCGATGTCGACGTTTGCGTGGCCTTGGGCGCGGTCGTCGACTCGGCAATGGCCGTGGCAGAGGTCTCGTGGCCGCTCAGGCCAGGCAAGCCGGCGTTGTTGCCGCTGGACGAAGACGACGACCCAGTGGCTGTGGTCACGGCTGCCGAGAGGGTCGCTGGGCTGCTGCCACCACCGCTGCTTCCGGCAGTTTCGGTGGTGCCGGCAGAGGTCGACGTGGACGACTGGGACATAGCAGCCTTCATGGCAAAGCCTGGGGGTGTTAGGGTCAAGTTCAAGTACAAAGAGTAAAGAAAAGAAAAAAAAATGGACAAATAGGGGGGGGCAACACAGCGGAAAGCGCCGAGACGACGAAAGACGACGAAAGACGACGATAGACGACGATAGACGAAAGACGACAAAACGTACCAATCTTCGAATTGTCCATGTCAAAGACAGTGTAGACATTTTTCAGAAAGAGATCGCCCAGCAGCCAGGCGCCCTTGACAACCTCCCGGCCGTAAATGTTGCTCGTGCAGCGGGTGTCCCCCGCCTTGGCGGGCGACTCCAGCCAGTCCTGGGACGAGATGGTGTAGGAAACACCAGAGAAAATGACAGTCAGAGGAGTGTCAGTCGAGCAAGGAGCAGTGTAGGTGACGCCGTCGGAGCTGCTGGCACCGGGGATCAGACTGTGCAGCGCGGCCACGTCGGCCGAGGGCCCAAACACATAGGTAGTCCCGGTATCGATGTAGGCCAGGCGGCCCTTGACGCCAGTCAAGGTGACATTGTCGCCAGAGCCGTAGCCCAGATTGTCCAGAGGGATGGCCCAGTCGCCGCCCGCCGACGAGGCCACGTCGGTGAACATGACGGAACCTGTAAACTTGCTCGGGTCTGTGGCGCCAAAGATGACCTCGCCATAGTTTGTGGGCCCGTCGGAGGCCCGCGACAGCGACACGGCAAACAGATTCGCCGGCAGCAGCTTGGCCGCCTTGACGGTCTGGAGAAAGTTGTCGGTGGCGCCGCTGCTCCGGCTGAGCCCCAGGATGCCGTCAAAAGGGAAGTGCGTAAAGTCGTCGGACGTGGTGTTGGCCAGGCCAAAGGACATGGTCGTTGACAGGCCGGCCAGCGAGATGGCGTCGGTCACCAGGTTGCCGGCCACGGTGCCCGAGCCGTAGGCAATGGAAAACGTGTCGCTCGACGTCTTCAGCGAGGACGAATCTGCAGCGCCATAGGTGTTGTGCATCGTGCAGGCTGTCGACGTGCAGCTTGTGCCCATGGCCCACGTCGTGCCAGCGCCCGTGTCCAGCAGCATGTACAGGGGCTTGCCGCCCGAGCCCAGCTTGGCCTGCACAAAGTATGAGAAATCCGTGCCGTCCTGGTCGATGCCCACGGCATGGGTGGCTGACGGGGCGACTGCCGTGTCGATGGAGAAGTCGTTGGCCCGCTTGCCGTGGTCCGGCTTTTGCTTCAAGCCAATCGCTGACAGGGCCGAGTCCGCCAGCTCTGCTGCTAGGCTGTGCGAAAACTGGCCGCGCGGCTGGTTGCGTCGCTCAGTCGGCGGAGCTGCAGCCGCCGCATACTTCCGAGCCAGCCGCCGTGCCGTTCGATCGACGTGAGCCTTGAGAAGCTCGCCGCTTAACGCCTGGGAGAGGAGGGGGGTTAGCTAGTTTTGTAATGCAGACAGGTCGACGAGCCACACACGCCTCATCACCCAGAAGAAGAAAACGTACCGGAGTAGCTGCAGGAATTCTTCGACCAAGTTTAAAGGACAGACCGGCCGAGTGAGGCAATGGCGTGGGAACATCACGCTCTTCCTGTGTGACCCCCGTTGGGACGGGGCGATCCTTGCAGAGGTTGGCATCCGCCGAGCAGACGGCCGGCGGATACCAGGGAAAAAAGGCGAGGACGGAAGTTGTCCATAGCAGAATTAATGGCACGAGCAACAGGTGTCCAGGTCGGCCAAGCATGATGGGTGGCTAGTATAAAACCGCCCACTTTCAAACAAAACAAAAAAGATTGGCTTCGACCAGCCTCGCAGTGTTGCAAGATCGTTTCAAGGTCGAATTTTCTGGCTTGTCTGTCCTTGGTTTAACAGCAGCTTCCGTTGGCGCCAGAGATGATCCAATTAAGGAGTCTTGTCGTCAACTGAGAGGTCGGTCGGCTGGTTGGACGGGGAGAACAGAACGCTCCCCCGAGAAGGTTTGGGCTGGCCGCTGAAAGAGGCGGAAGGCGACAGGAAAAGCGACGACGACGAGGACTGAGAGTTCCAGACTCCCAGTGTCGGCATGGGGGTAGAGGAGGAGGGGGAGGAGAAGGGGGGGGAGAGGGAGAATGGCGAGAAGATTGATATTATTGCTGCATTGGGAGGGTTCACCAAACAGCTGTCTGTCGGCCGGAGGCGTAGGTAGAGGTGTGGTTCGCGGATGAAGAGGCAGGTCGTCGAAAAAGAAGCGGCGGCGAGCAATGACGACAGCGGTGGCGAGATCTCCGAAGATAAAAGAAACGGAAGCGGGAGATATCTAGAGCCAGAGGCAGATCCAAGCCTGGATAAAAATAAAAATAAAAAAAGGAGCAATATAAAGGGCAAATAACACAGATAAAAGAAGAACGATATTAATGGGACAAGCCGCTCTTAGCAGTTCCCTTTAAACCAGGCAAAGGCAATCAAAACAAAAGATAACACCGACTGTCCAAGAGGCAGAACCGGACCTGCGAAAGAAAAGCAAGAGAGGGAAGACGTCTGCGAAAGAACAGACGAATGAAGAGGAAAGAAGGAAAAAAGAAGACACACCCAGAGGAAGACAAACAAGACAAGTGAGTGAAGTGGGAGGAGAGAAAGAGACGCAATAAGATGACAAAAGAAAACCAGATTGTCTCGAAAAGAGAGACAACAAGGGGGGGTGAACAGAGTAACGACAGAATAGCCCCCAAGAAAAACGGAACAAGGGGGGGAATGTTAGCGAGTGGGATGTTTGTCCCTCTCAATTTAATACTCCCATGAAAGCCTGCAGCTCCCGATACTCCCGCAAAAGAGCAGCCAAACGGGTACGATGTATTTTTGATACACTCTTCTCTGTACGAGTACTCCGTAACTCGTATCGTACAAGCAAAGAAAGGGCGCAAGAAAAGAAATTCGACACGCTGAGGAATGCAAAAAAGCACGAATACTCCCGTGTGTCGTAGAGTCCCGGGCCAATTAACAGAAATAAATGCTCTCTCTAAAGGGAGAACGAGGTTGGGACGGTTTTGCGGTGGGGAAAGACTGGGCCAAAATGCAAGGGTGTGCTGGTACAAAACACGAACATGTGGAATGATGGGTTGCCAGAGTGGAGGAGGCTAGAATGAGGGGATGAAGGGGTGAATCATGGGCGTGAGGCGTGAGTCGTGGTATTACTTGAGGCGAGAAGAGAAGAACAGAGACGAGAAGAGAAGATCCAGAGAGACGAGAGAAAGCAGCTCAAGAGCTGGGTTGACTAAGAAACACACAAAAAGAAGCCGAAGAAAAACACGAACTTACGAGCTGGTGGAACAAGGGCAGGAGCTATCGAGATTTTGTGGAGCTTCCTGCTCTGTGCCTCTATCGTAAGGTACGAGCATTACAACACTGTATTACTCCGTACGACGTATCCATACATATTTTAGCAGTCTGCACCACCTAACACCAAAGCAAACTCTAAATAAGAGAGTTCTCGTACTATTACTCCGTACACCGTGAGAGTCGCTGTACACAGCGTCGTCGTAGTTTGTAGCACTTGACTCGTACAATTTGCATCCCCTACTAGCAAGTTTGTCCTCCCCTGTACTGAAGTGGACCGCCAAGGCCAACCCTTGGACCACAAGAGTGGGCATTTGCTGGTCCGAAGAGAACTGCAGGGAATGGGGGAAGCGAGAAAAAAAGCTGAAAGACAAAATGGAAGAAACTCTGCAATTTTACGTGGGAAAAAACGAAACAATACGAAACGAAACAACTCCAACCGGACCAAACCAAACGAAAAACAGTCAAATCTTCAGAGCGAAACGAGACAATCTGAGCAGACTCGGGAGACACTTTGCACACAAACAAAGCATTTCTCCGTGTTAAAAACTAAAGAGGCTTGGTGGTTTCCAAAAAGAAACTCTACATTGCCTCATGCAGGAGCTTTGGCTGGTGGCTCGTTGACATGATTGGGCAGGTTCTCGGCACAAGAACTGACGAAAAGGCTTTGGGGGAAAAGCGAGTACGAATGAAAAACAAGCAATTCTAGGAGACACTAATGGTACGAGTACTTTGTACTTCTCAGAGCTGCAAACCCCGTATTGTTGTTCGGGAGTGGCGGCGAATGCAACCCACACGAGAAAGGGGAGGCGCCAAGGCGCTGTGAAAGAGAGCGCAACGAATGAGTACGAGTGTTGCGGAGTACTGGTCCTTGTGAGAACGAGGCCGAAAGCCCGCACTTGTGCTCCGTATGGTTTTCATACTCGGTGGTCCGGAGATGTCTGGGAGTGTACAAGTCATGTCAACCAACTTCAAAGACGGGGCCAGATAAATAGAACTGTTGCAAGCGGAATACGAGTACTCCGTACTCCGTTTGCTAAAGCACTCAAGAGCTTTGCCGCTCTCAATCTTGGATGAAGAAAAGGGGCGGAGTTGCCGCTGTGTCCGCAAGCCTTAGGTTGCATTACGCACTGCGAGGATCTCGTATACTCGTACACTGACTCGGATTAAACTCTCGTCTTTTTAACCTGTTTTGGACGCGCGAAAGTCCTTGTTATTACGCAGTTTATTATTGCGGAGTTCCTCATCACAGGGGAGACCTTGGCGCCAGCTGCTGGCCCACAAATCGAGCGTCATCGTCGCCCAAAAGAGGAAGCAAGCAAGAGCTAGCAAGCCGGGGTATTTTCCATAGCTTGTCATGGGAGCACGGAGTATGGGACACCGTATGACGGCGAGCACGTATGGATACTCGTACGGTACGAAGCATTGGCTTCTTGTACAAAAGTTTATGGAATGAGTACGACGTATGGATACTGCCTGTCCATACTCCGTACATGTCCTCGAGCATTTGTTCACAGCCGCGTCTTGTCCACAGACCCGCACAGAGAAGGCAGCCTGTTTCTTCTCCGAGTCATCACTGTATCCGGCCTCTTAGAGGAAGCTGCAATTGGCTTTTCTCAAAGTCTTCTGTCGGCCAGCCAGCCCTTTATGCCGTTGAAGAAGCAGAATTCTCTTGTGGGATAGCCTTGGGGATAATAAGGATACTCCGTAGGAGCTTGCATACGTCTGACGAGCAATAAAAACAAGGCAATCTCGGTGCAGATCTTATCCAAAACAAAGGCTTGGCCAAGAAAGTAAAGAACGTTACGTCGAACGACGACATACGTCGCTGGAGAATGAGCAGCACAGGATTGTCGTTGGGACAACAAGAAGTCTATTCTGGTGACGCAGTATTCTGGATTGGCATTGATTACACGTAGTATCCATATTACTACTCCGTATATGAGCACGGAGCACGGAGCACGAAGCACGGGGCATGGAGTACGGCGTTTGTTTAGCCTTGGCGTGCTGCACGGAGTGTGGCTACGAGTAAAGTGTTAATACGACTCCCCCGTATTATTGTGAATTCAAAGACGGAGGAGCACAGACGCTGCTGATCTCTAGAGGGAAGGTCGCAGTACTCGTAATGCAAGACGCACAGTAGGGACTGCGTGCTCGTACAGAGTTTTGTGGCGTATATGGATACGAGCAATGTCTCGTTACTCGATAGGGGAGAACCATAGAAGTCAATCTGCCGGTTCGTTTGAGTTCTTGCATATGAGAGATGCAAATCATGTACGGGGTACGACGGACGTATATCTCACTGTATCGGTGCTTTGAATAAACTCTGGCTGATCAGGGAAAGACGGACGGCAGAAGTCGTCACAAACGCTGTTGATTGCTTGCATTGCTGAGCCACAACGGCGTGTGGTGGCGCTGGAGTATTTTATCATACAAAGCAAGCATCACCAAGTAAGACGAGGCGCATTACAACGAAGCCTCGTACGAATGCTTTTGGTATTACGTCGTACATGTATCCATATATCCACAGCAAAACAGGCAGCGGACAATTCATGTTGCCAAGCCAATCAAACACAAGTGGGCCAACTTTGATAAGGAAGCAAGAAAAGGGGTTTTGGTGCAGTGGAAACGAAGACGACAACATAAGGCAACATTCCAGATGCGAGATATGGACACTATTAGGCAACTTCAACGGAGAATACTCCGTCCCAAGATAGCAACCTTGATCTGGGAAGGCATTCTGAAGTTGGAATGCTGTTTTTTTTTTGTTTTTGTGGCACACGACGCTGCAAGGTGGGAAAAAAAGATAAAAGTAGATTCTTGACCACAATTCCAACAAGATGCAAAATATATCAAACGGTGTCCACCCCCCCCAAAGATGGCATAAACACCACTGCCCCAAAGATAGCTTAACCCGCCGAACGCCCGGAGAAAGATTTCATCACATTCATAAGTGCAGATGTGAAAACAGGAGAGAGAAAGAATGAGTAAGAAGAAAGAGCCCCCCAAAAACAAAAGGCCTTTCACATCAGCCCTCCCTTTTCTTTGCTCTGGCTTCCCCATCAGCTGTGCTTCCAGCCGAGAATGTTGAATAGGCTCTTGCGCGGGTCTTCCTGGGCGCCTTCGAACACGCGGCTGCGTGCCGCCTCGCTCTGTGGCGTGTTGTAAGACGAGAAGAACCGGTCCATGGTCGTCGACTCGTTGTGCAGCTGTGAGTGCACGTAGGCCACGACGCCGCCGACGCAGCCGGCCGTGACCAGAGTTGGGACAATCCTATTGCAGGCGGAGCTGTTAGCAGGTGCGCTCGTTCAAGAGTCTGGGCAAGAGAACCAGGGATGAAAGCTCCTACTTTGCAGATAGCGAGGCCATTTGTGATGGATATATGGATAGTATAGTGGAGTGACAAGCTGCCACAGAGGTTGTGAGGTTGTGTGAGATTGTAAGAGACTTATATGAGATTGTATGAGGAAATATATCACTTCCGATACAGAAAGTATTATTGCTCGTAAGATTTTGAGACTGCTTCTAATGAGGCTCAGAAAAAGGAAATATATCTTGTCCCGTCTCTCGGTATGTGGGAGAGGTAGCGACACGGGACGAGCATTTTATATTCACAGATCTCCATTGCTGTTCTATACAGCGACAACAAGACAAACCCAGCTTTTCCTTCCCGCTTGATAGCGCCTACGGAGTTTTGCGGCTGCAAAGACGAACGACAAAAGAAGCAAAACGAAAAAAAAATAGCGATATGGATAGGGAAAGCGTCGAGTTTGGCCAAAGTTGCATGTTGTTGCCGTCATTCAGAAACGACATCTGGCGGTCGCGCTGCTTCGATGGGATTCTGCTAGTTCGACATGTCGCGACAAATCGAACGATTTGCTTTACAAAGTTGCCCACCCATTGCGTGGTTGGTCGGCGCAGATAGCAGCTTATTGGTGTGGCCGTGGGGCGCCTTGCCGAGCCTATAGCGCTGTAATACGGCGTGCTCGTGATATCTGTTTCCATCAGACCACCCCAAAAATCACCTGTTTTTCCTGGCTGACCCCTAGTGGCGCCAGAGCTTTACCACTGTAGGATTTGACTGCAGGTACGGAGTAATATGGATACAGCGGCCGAATGGCTCCTTGACTCGCAACTTCCCTCCAGAAAGCTCACTGGCTTCCTAAAATCCGTGCATGCCAACTTTGCGTACTGCGTAACTGCATAAGATACCATTTCACAAAGGGATCCCTTACAAAATGATATCCATACGCTGTAATATGGATATTCCCATACGCTGTATTCGCACACTCTCCCAATCACATGATTTATTTTCTGCCTTCTGTGACGGTCACGTGGAGCGTCCGCTGGGCCTCGGCTGCAGACTGCAGGCCAGCCTTTGTAGTGGTATCTTTAGACCGCCTCTGCTTTGCCCTCAGATCTCACATCAGCAGCCGTCAGTTGGGAAGCGGGGGCTCGCATGCCCTTCCACTCCGTACACCGTCGTATCTTAGTGGCTGTCTTTTAAAAGACCAGTCAACCGGACCGTGTTGGCTAAACGCTCAAAAGAACCAATGGCTTGTGGTCCAACCCAATGCTTCTAGAGCAGTGTCGAATCCGAACAAAGAAAGAAAGCCCTTTGGACATTCGCTGGCCGACACCCTCTTCCCCCCTGATCGCCGCGACCAAGCAATCCCATGATGACAAGCAGTGTCAGCCAAGGCCCGGCGCTGCAGGAAGCCGTCGACTACTTCCGGACCGATGGGCGATGTGCCAAGCTGCTAGCCGTGCCCGGCGTGGTGCCGTTCATGCCCATGTCGCGGCGGGCGGCGAGTCGGGGCAGTGGGGCCGGTGTGCAGTCGCAGGACCAGCTGTTCCGGACATCGCTCAACAACGAGGCGACCGTGCCGTTTTGCCTCGGCGTCTTCCAAGACCCTGGGACCGACGACGGCCAAAGTGCGACAGCTGAAGACATCTTGGGGCTGCCGCCGCAGCCATCGGCATCCTCGCCTGGCAGCGCTGGCAGCGGCGACGCGTCGAAGCTGCCGATTCGTTCGGTCACGCTGCTGGCCGACCTGCGGCCAGGCGTCAACGGCTTCAACGCCTCGGCCCACGGCGGCTTCATGGCCGCCCTGATGGACGAGGCCATGGGCTGTCTGATCTTTGCCAATTATGAGTTTCAGCGCAAAGAGCGCAAAGCAGAGGCCCGCGCTGGCGCCGCTGCCTCTTCCGGGCTGCCGGCCGGCGTCCGCAAGATCACCGACTCAGATCGCTGGCTGACGGCCAAGATGACTGTGCGCCTGCAGAGCCAGCTGCACACCCCCAGCATAGCCGCCACCACAGTCTTGTTCAACCGCTTCGAGGGCCGCAAGCTGTACATGGACGTGCTCATCCACGACCTGGCCGGGACCGTCTTTGCCCGAGCCGAGGGCATGTGGATCACTGTTCCGGAGAAGGTGCCCTCTGGCCAGTCCAAAATCTGATGATTCCGTGAGGCGAGTTCGGAGGCAGGATGTCGAGTGGAGAGTACATGCAAGCTTGTTCGGAGACAGGATGTCGAGTGGAAAGTACATACACGCTTGTGAATATATCTCCGAGTCCTGTTAGTACCTTTGTGTGTGTGTGCGTGTGTGCGTGTGAGTGTGCGTGTGGTGTCCTCAGCTTGCGCTGACGTCATTGACTCGTCCGTTTCTTCTGGTGCGCCCGCCGTCGCCGCCTGCAATGTACGCCGTGCACCAGTTTTGTGCCTGCTGCAGAATCTTCCAGTCGGGCGAGGCGTCGGGGTCCAGCCGGGCTTGGAGCGCACGAGCCGTTTTCTTGAACTGTTCGTAGACTTTGCTTGGACTGTCCGCCGCCGTGGAGCTGTCTTGGCGGTTTTGGCTGTCTTGGCCGGCCATGGCGTAGAGGACGGCGGTCCGCAAGAACACCCAGACCGCCTCGCCGGTCCAGCGGAGCGTCGTTGCCATTTGCTCTACCTGTGCAATGGTGTCGTAGAAGAGAGCAGTGGCGGCAGTAGGGGAAGCGGAGGCAGCGGAGGCAGCGGAGGAAGCAGAGACAGCGGAGGCAGTGGTTGTGGCGCCTCTGATGCCGCCATCGCCGCCATCGCCGCCCGCCAGGGGCAGCAACAGATACAGCAGAAACGACCAGCCAGACGTGTCGTCGTGGTGGCGATAGCACCAGTCACGGACGGCAAGAACAATGTCTGCGAGCTGGCGCTGCTGCTGGAGGATGCGCCGGTTTGGCAAGTGCTGCTGCATCAGCCACCGCGCATGGTCCCAGGCATAGTAGTTTCGTGGGTGCCTTGCCGCCGCCACCATGACGACGCCTTTCAAGACGCGGAAACAGTCATGGCCGGCATCGTCGCCTGCTTCGGGGCCTCCGTCGCGCTCGGCACGGCGGCCCGTCTCCCGCGCCGACGAGACGAGCCAGCGTCGGTGGCTCCACAGCGTCGGCGACTTGGTGTGCCGGTGCAGATGGCTCGTGAGAAAACTGTCCACCAGACGCAGGTCCCGAGCGATCCAGGCGGCCCTCTCGCTCTCGCTCGTGCATGCCTCGATGATGCGCTTGCGCGTGTTGGCGGCCGTCAGGTGCTCCGGGTCCATGAGCAGAATGACAGCAGTGGCCGCCAGCACCGCGGCTTTGTCGTCGCCGAGGCCGTAGCCGTGGCTGTCTTCGATACTGGCCGACAAGGCTACAGATGTTGCTGCTGAAGAAATCTGTGCGCGAGACGACGCCGCCGTCCGGCTCGCCGCCTGGTGGCGCTGGAGAATCTGGCGAGCAACAAAAAAGGCCTGCACCAATGCCAGCTTGGAAATGGCCACGGCATTGCCGTCGCGCAGAAAGTAGGGGCGGCTGTCGTCGCCAGTGCCGCCCCGGAGAAGCTCAATCTCCAAAAGACGGCCATTCGCTACAGGCGAGACGGGCTCTGCTAGCACGCTGGAAATGGCCCGGTATGCGTCCTCCGGGTCACCCGACTGAAGCTGTGCAACAGTGTCGCTGTCCAGAGCCCGAGACATGGCGGCACGGAGGTGTGAACTGAGATGCGGACGGGCTCCGGTCTTGAGGAAGAGCTGTTGTATCAGTCCAGTACGAGTAGTATTAATACGTCGTACAGGGACAGGAGGCAAGAGCTTTGGCCTCTAGGGCTGTATTAGCGCCCTGTTCAAGCTGTTTAGTGGGGCAATCTCATGCCTGAGGCAGAAGGCGTCTTCGTACGGAGGGAGTATGGATACTATGGTAGTAATCATTCAGGGCCGTCATACAGGGCATAATCCATTCAGCCAGAGAAGGCTCAGGCAAAACCAGGGCTAGCAAGACCAGGGCTCGGCAAAACTTCCGTTGCTGTTTTGCGCCCAGAACAAACTGCTGCTGCCAACGACACGCAGCCGCCCGGCGAAGCAACGACGGAAAAGGACGAAATTAAAGCTAGAAGAAGGGACGGGGAAATAAACCGACAACAGGAGGAGGGAAGGACGAAAAGGACAAGAAACGAAAGGGAAGAGGGCCTGGCCGTCTCTCCGTTCCCCGACGAAGCCATCATGCCTTCACTTCTGGTGGCCGTGTTTCTCATCGAGCTTGCGATTCAGATAGTCAATGCACTGGGCTCCAAAGCCATTGCAGACGCAGTATGTTGTTCTTTTGAGGCAGCGGCTGTTTCTTTTTATAGTCTTTGCTTTTTTTTTTTTTTTTTTGCTGGTGGCGGATTGTTCTATCTTGGGCTGTGCTGACCCAGACAACGACAGCTATGGACGATATACACATACTTCCCGTCGAAGCAATCGGCCGCCTACAAAGAGCAGCGCAAGCTGCAGCTCGAGTACCTCAAAGTGCGCCACGACATGAACGCAACCAGCAGCCAGGACCAGTTTGCGAAATGGGCCAAGCTGCGGCGCCAGCACGACAAGCTGCTCGGCGAGCTTGAGAAGAAGAGTGGGTTTGGGGGTGTTTGGTGCTGCATTCTGTGTTGCTGCGTTCTGGTGGTGTTTTGCTGCTGTATTGTTGCGTTGCTGCGTTGTGTTGCTGCGTTCCGTTGCTGCGTTGTGTTGCTACGTTGTGTTGCTGCGTTCTGTTGCTGCGTTCTGTTGCTGCGTTCTGTTGCTGTGTTCTGTTGCTGCGTCTTCTC
This sequence comes from Raffaelea deltoideospora, assembly GCA_019925385.1. Classification (NCBI taxonomy): domain Eukaryota; kingdom Fungi; phylum Ascomycota; class Sordariomycetes; order Ophiostomatales; family Ophiostomataceae; genus Raffaelea; species Raffaelea deltoideospora. The sequence goes on along the minus strand of JADHKP010000056.1, from coordinate 27,126 downwards.
CTTTCACTAACGTCTTTTAGAGTCCGCGCTCGATGCCGGCCGCAGCTCCTTCGACAAGTACGTGATGGCGGTCCGGCTCGTTGTCACGCGTGTGCCGCAATACTTGTTGCCGTTCTGGTATGCCAAAGAACCCATGTTCTGGCTGCCGTACGGCTGGTTTCCCTACTACGTTGAGTGGCTGCTGGCCTGCCCGCGGGCGCCGCTGGGCAGCGTGAGCATTGCGTCGTGGCAGCTGGCGTGCAGGAGTGTGCTGTCGCTGGTGGGCGAAACGGCCGTTGCTGTGTATGCCTTGTTTGTGGCGGCGCGGGCCCGGCGACAAGAAGGAAAGACGACGCAGACGGCACAGACACCGCCGACGGCGCAGGCGGCAGAGACAGAGAAGACGCGAGCTGCTCCATCAGCGCCGGCAGCGACAGCAGAGACGGATGAAGGAAAAAAGGAGCTGTAGCCTGTGGTTCGCCAGCAGTTGGAGGCTGGTGAAGCCATAGGAATGGATAGGAACGAACGGGAACGAACATGAAGGAATATGAACGGAGACGAGGGCAGCAGTGGATGGCGATGCATTATCTCGTACTTTGCCTCCATGATTTCTTGCTTTATTGTCTTTTTTTGCAAGCACAGCGGGAACGGGCTGCAGCAACACGGTGTGTTGAGCTGCTTTGCGTTTGCTTTGGCCAGCAGCTACATATATACATATACAGTACATGAAGCGAGAAAAATAATAACATTGAAAAGATAAAACTACAATGAAAAACTACAAAACGCAATGAAAACTACAAAACGCATTGAAAACTACAAAACACAATAAACTACAAAACACAATAAACTACAAAACACAATAAACTACAAAACACAATAAACTACAAAACACAATAAACTACAATGAAAACATGTCTCTCATCTATTTGACGCAGTGGTGCTCTATGGTAGAGATAATAGACCCTGCAACACGATCTGAGATGACTCTTGGCAGAGTAACTTGGGTTTCCTCTGGGCAACACATTGACTCTGCTGGCCACGGAGGAGCGATTTCCGTCGTTTTAAAAAAAAAACAGGGGAAAAGACCAGCAAAGCTTCGATAGTGCCCGGCTCGAGAACAAAAAGAAAAGGAGAAGAAAAGACCTACCTTTTGGTGCAGCCGCAGCTCTGTTGCTCTGTCAGAGAGCTGCTGCAGCTTCACGCATGTTTCTTTCTAGTATGGTGTGGTTTGATGCAGAGAGAGAAGACGAAGAGGAGATGAAGAGGAGAGGAAGTGAGAGAAGAGAGAAGAAAATTTGTGCATGAGCTCGGATTTTTTACAGATATCGTACGCTAGACTATATCACGTGACCAAGACGAGCAGGACAGAGGAGGCACCAGGGCATGCTGGACTGCGGGTGCACTCTCATTTTGCAAGAGAAAGACAAGAGCAGAGGAGACAGAAGAGGCACAGAATGCCTTTCGGCACCAGACACGGCTCAAACCAGCCAATGAGGCACAGAATAAGGCGAGACAGGCACAAAGAAAGAACTGTGGCCGTTCTGGGGCAAGGGGCACAGCAAAATGCGCAGTGGACGCTGATTGGACAGTTTTTTTCTCCAACCTACGCGCTCAGCTTTACTCTCTTAAGTGGCCTTAACACGACAACTGGTAACCAGCGACTTTCTCCAGTTTTGCATAAGTGCCAGAAGAACAACACAAAGACGCCCCTTTCCGATTTCACGCTGCTTTTCAAACCTGTTCTTTTCTAGAGTCTTTTCTCTTCACTGAGCTTTTATTGACCCGGCGACTAAACAGCAGCAGACAGCTGGCTCCAATCGATCACGTGACGGTTTCGTGACGAAAAACTGAGGCGAGAAGTGAGAAGACAGGGGATGAGAAAGGGGATCATTTAACGGAGAGACTCACGCGCACGCACACACACACGCACACACACACAGAGAGAGAGAGCATACGGACTTTTAGGCAGTCTGTGGGCAGACTGTCTGGGGAGAGGGTTCCACCATGGCGACTCCAAGGTAAGATTGGCTGATGGCGGAGGTGAAGAACCGTGTCCTGATTTCTTATCCTCCTCTAATGCTCACCCCTTTTAGTCTCACGTCGCTCCTGGTCTTTTTTGGGCCGTGGCTGGTGCAGCACGCCGTGGGCTACTACCGGCGGCTGCAGGCCGACATTGGGCGGTTCCAGCAACGGCAGCAGCAGCAGCAGCAGCAGGGCGAGACGGCAGGGCTGGCGCAGCTGGTGCAGCGGCGGCTGGGGCGGCAGTCGGGGGCGGTGCTGGTGCTGGTGGCGGCTTCGGCGGCGGCGTGGCTGCTGTCGTTGGGGCTGGTGCCGGGGGTTGGAGTATTGGCGCCGTGGCTGGCGCCGCCGGAGAACATTTTTGCGGTGACGGAGACGCGGCTGCAGACGCCGAGCGACGTGTTGTTCCAGCAGCTGGAGCGGGCACGTGGCGGTGGCGGGCTCTCACCGCTGGACGCGGCGCTGCGGGCGCGGTTTGCCAGCCTGGAGTCGCGGCTGACGTATCTGCACCTGGGGCCGCACGTGCTGGCGGACTGTGGGTTTTGTGGGGGATCGGGCGTGGACGCGCCGCGCAGCAGTGCCACGCTGTTCTTGCTGTATGCGCTGGTTGACGTGGCGGCCGGCCACTTGGCCAACCTGGTGCTGGTGGCCGTGGCGACGTCGCCGCTGCTTGTGCTGGGCCGGCGGGGGGCGAGCCGGAGCCGGAGCCGGAGCCGGAGCCGGGGCCGGAGCGCCGATGCGGGCGACGGCGGTGACGACGACGCGAGCGACCGGGCATACGACGTGGCAGCAGCGCTGGTGCGGCGGTCGCGCGTGGCGGCGTCGGCGGCGGTGCTGGCGCTGGCAGCCGTGGACGTGTGGCTGTTGGCGACATACGACCGGCAGGCAAATGCGCGGCCGGGCCGCAGCGCCGGAGTCCGGCCGGACGGCTTCTATTGGACGATGCGGCAGCGGCGCGGACTGGCCTGCGCCCTGCTGCTCGGCGGGCTCGCAGCCGTGCAGTTCTGTGCCGTGACCGGCCGCCATGCCCTCACAAGCTCGCCGGCCGGCCGCCTCGCCAGCGTGCTCGTCTTCGGGGCCGATCCCGCCGCCGCCGTGCTGCACACGCCGGCCCGCCGCGTGGTCGCCGTCCAGCGCCTGCTCGCCGCCGCCAAGAGCAAGCTCAACGGCAGCGCCATTGTCAAAAACACCGTCCTGCGCGACGCCGACCTGCGCGCCCGCCTGCAGTCCTACTGGGCCCGCGAGGTCATGCTCGTCGCCGCCGCCATGGAGGAGCGCGACGTCGTCGAGAGCGTCAACGACGCCCTGCTCAACCGCATCGCCATCCACCACATTGAGCGCGACGCCGACTCCTACGCCCGCAGCGTCATTCCCCTGCCGGCCGAGCCGGAGGCGGCGTGATCTGCTGGCCCTACTGGATATTGTGTTTTTTTTTGTCCTTTGCCCTTATAGAGCAAGCATCCTTACAATGTAGCGTTGGTGCTGTCATTCTGATAGCCCGTATGTGTATTTTTGTCTTTTCGGCGCTTTCTCTTAGCATGTCCCTCCTGCTCTGTCTTTTTGCTCTTCTCTTAGAATACTCGTACAAAAAAAACACAAAAAATCAAAATGATATGGCCTATGCTTTAATGTTGGCATGTTGGCTCTCAACGAGGAAGAGCAAGAGAGATGAAGTGGGAAATAAAAGAGATGATAACAGCCAACGAGAGACACACTTGGCTCAGCCTGGACTTATCCTGGCTCAACCCTGGCCCAGCTATGGCTCAACAGCTCCCTGACTCAACAGCTCAACCCCTGGGCAGACTGCCTTTGCGCGACGGCGGCGCCGACGTTGCCGATGTCGTCGACGTCGCTTCTTCGACGCTGCGCTCGAGAAAGCCGGTCCACAGATCGGCCAGCGTCTCGCGACCGCCGCTGGCGCTGGCGCTGGTGCCGGCGCCGCCGCCTCCGGCCGACAGCGTACCGATCGACGGCTCGGAGAAAAACTCGGTGTTGAGCGACGGCGTGCTGGGCGTGCGGCTGAAGGGCGACGACGGCAGCCGCAGACTGGCGCCAGACGTGCCGGGGCGGGCCAGGCCGGCCATCTCGCGCTGCTCGTCGGTCCAGTTGAGCATGCCGGCGATCACCTGCAGAATCTGGAACTTTTTCGGGTCCGACCGGTCCAGCGCCAAAAAGTGCAGCAGGTGGTTGGTGACAACTTGTCTGGGGGTGTTAGGGTGGAAGAAGAAAGAAGAAGGAAAGAAAGAAGAAAAAAGAAAGAAGAAAAAAGAAAGAAAAAAGAAAGAAAAAAGAAAGAAAAAAGAAAAAAAAAAAGAAAGAAAAAAGAAAGAAAGAAAGAAAGAAAAAAAGAAAGAAAAAAAGAAAGAAAAAACACAACAACACAACAACACAACCAAAACCCTCCACTCACCTGTCCACGTTCTCCTCCGGCTTGTTCTTCTTAATGTAGCGCAGCGCCTTGGTCAGGTGGTCGTTGAGCACAATGGTTTCGTGGCGCAGCTTGCCGATCAGCAGGTTCTTCTCCTTGACCTCGTGCTCAAACGACTGCGTCCGCGCGAGCTCGCCGCGCAGCACGTCCGCCTCCGCCTCCGCCTGCGCCGCCCGCGCCTCCGCCGCCTGCGCCCGCGTCTGCGCCTCCTGCAGCTGCGTCTCAAACGACTCCACCATCTCGCGCAGCTCGCGCTTGCGCGCCTCCTGGATCTCCTGCAGCGCCCGCTGCAGGCTGTCGACCGCCCGCGCCTGCGCATCGCGCTCGGCCGCCGCCTGCTCGTGCTGCCCCCGCAGCGTCGCCACCTGCTCGTCCAGGTCCGCCGCCTTCTCCGACACGCTCTCCCGCACCGCCCGCTCCTCCATCGCAATCACCTCCCACTCCGCCATCGCCGCGCTCGTCGACTCCAGCTCCGCCCGCACCTGCTGCAGCTGCCGCACCAGCTCCTCCCGCTCGCCCTGCCAGTTCGCCTGCGACAGCTGCGACCGCTCCCGCAGCGCCGCCTGCTCCCGCTCCTTCGCCTCCACCGCCGCCCGCAGCTGCGCCGCCTCCGCCGCCGCTTCTGCTGCCGCCGCTGCTGCCGCCGCTGCCGCCTCCGCTGCCGCCGCCTCCAGCCGCTCGTTCTGCGCCTCCAGCTCTTCGATCCGGTCGCGCGCCTCGTCCAGATCGTGCTTGTCCCGCTTGAACCGGTCGCCCAGCGTCTCCTTGATCTTCTCCACCCGAACCAGCAGGTTCTGGTACTGCGTCTCCGCCTGCTCCCGCCCCGCCTCGCTCTCTTCCAGCTCTGCCCGCAGCTGCGCCATCTCTTCCCCATGCGTCTGCTGCGCCCTCTGCAGCTCCTCCACCTGCCGTCGCAGTCGCTCTACCTCGGCGCCGTCCGTCGCTGTCGTCGCTGCTGCAGCTGCCGGCCCCTCCTCCCCCGCCACCACTGTCTTCTGGCCTTGGGTGCTCATGGTGCGCGCGTGGCTCGTCACCGCCGCTTTTGTCCGAATCGGTATTAACCCGTCGCCGTTGCTTTTGCCGTTGCTTGCCTCCTCTTCCTCTCCCTCCTCTCCGTCCCCGCCCTCCTCCTCCGCCTCCTCCTCCTCCTCCTCGTCGCCGTCTTCTTCTCGCCCGTCCTCCTCTCCGTTCTCGTGCCTGCTCTCTGGTCTGTCCCCAGTCTGCGGCTTGGCTTTCGCATCTGGAACTATCGGGCCACCGTTTGACTCCGCGTCGTGTGGAGCATGGCTTTTGCCGTTTGCCTTTGCCTTGTCTGGACTGGCTGGCGCTGTTGGCCCGTCGCCGTCAGCACCACCAGCAGCCTCTTTCGTCGGTGACGGCAGCACCTCCGCCGCCGCCAGCGTGCCTGTCTTGGCACCAGACGCCTTCTTTTTCCGATTCTTCTTCTTGGCCCCTGGAACCCGTCAGTCAAAGCTAAACAGCAGAAAAACAGAGAGACAGAGAAACAGAGCAACAGAGAAACAGAGCAACAGAGAAACAGAGCAACAGAGAAACAGAGCAACAGAGAAACAGAGCAACAGAGAAACAGAGCAACAGAGAAACAGAGCAACAGAGAAACAGAAACAATCATCGACAAACCTCCTGCCCCTGCGCCGTCGCTTGGCCGTGCAGGCTGTGATGATGGCGGTGCGGCGGGAGCCATCACGCAGTCTGTGTGTATTTCTCCGTCGGCTCGACGAGACTATCCACGCATATACCGACGCGGTCGCGTGTGGCGGACTCGATATGCCGTTCAAGAGCAAGGCGGACTCGATATGTCGTTCAAGAGCAAGACAACGCCTTCGAGCACCGGTGAGGCAGAGGCGTCGAGGCGTCGAGGCCTGCGCGGGTCTGCGTCTGATTGACTCCTGCTTTCGTCACTCCGCCGTATGTAATTGTGCAATGTGGCGAGGCCAAAGCAAGAATGGCCTGGCCTCTCGCTCCAGTCCTCTGGCCGCTTTCCCGCTTTCGCACGCACGCGGTCTCTTGTCCCTATCGTAATTCTTCGTAGAGCTTTTGTGGTCTAGCCCTGGCCGACCCGGGGGGGGAGGAGAGCTGGCCTTTGTCTTCAATGTCGTTGTCTTTTCCCGGGAAAGGGAAGCTGGCCTTTGTCTCCAATGTCGTCTGTCTTTTCCCTCAATGTTCTTTTTTGAGCCTTTTGCTGCCTTGAGCCTGACAACGTCCCTTTTGCCTTGCCTTCTCTGCTTTGGACAGGGTAGAGATTGGCTCAGAGCGGGCCAGTTGTCGCTTCGCTATTTCAATTCAATCTGGGTGTGGGGGGTTGTAGCAGGATAAATGCCGGGACGAGAGAGAGCGAGAGCGAGAGCGAGAGAGAGAGACTGATCAAATCGAATGAGGAGCAAAAGAGCAGACCGCGGACGTCACCCTGTCCAAGCTTTTTCTTAAATACTGTCGAGGCTTCGTTGCAAAATGTTGGCGCAGTCGCCGAGAAGAATCAATGACCTCCGAAAAAAGACAGAAAAAGCACCAGAAAGCTCACTGGCGGCTTTGTTTGGGTAGTGTGTGGTATGGAGTATGTAATAATAGAACGGGCCAGTATTACGAAGTGATGCTCATACGACGTACTCGTACTATTGCCCCGTACTCTGTACAGCGTACTCGTACCCGTAGGTCCTAGCACGTCGTCGCTCGTATTATTTGCCTGTGATGGTTTGGATTCGAATCGATTGGGGCGGGCACGCGGTAGGAATTAGGCGTTGTGTTCTGATTGGAGACGAAAGTATTTGGTTATTTTTGCACTGGGAATGAGGCGCTAAAAATCCAGCACGTGTACTGTACTCGTAATAACACGTACTCGTACTCCGCACAAAGCGTACGAGTTAACTATATGTATCCATATCGCATTAACAAACAAAAAGGAGCCCCCTCCCTTCCACAGGTGCAAGACTCATCACTGAGGGGCTTCCAGCGCGTCAGAGCGAACCCTGTGGGAGACAGCGGGACGAGCAAAGCATTCTCGAGTATGGAGAACCTGTTTTTTCTCAAACCAAGTCTTCCGGGCCGGAAGGTGCATTTTGACGCGCTCTTGCTCTCTGGCAATCCACAAAGTAGAACTCCAGGTCGGGGCTGGCACTTTCCAAATACGAGTATGCCGTATGGGAAAAGTGCTTCTGTTCTCGAGCATTTACTCGTACAGCGTTTTACTTCGTATTACTTTGTCGTACGATGTACGAGTACGAGTACCATAGGTCGTATCCGTACTCCGTACTATTACTTCATCGTATCTGCACACTTTGTCCAAGGGCTCAGGTCCCGTGAGGGAAAGCCCCACTTTTTAGCTTGCGTCCCATAACGAATATTTTTTTTTTTTTCCCCTGCTCTGCTCTTGTCTTTCTCTTCCCTTTTTTTTCTTATCAAAACTGAAACTTTGTCAACCCCCAGACAGCGCTGTTGGTCCTCGTCAGAGGTAAAACCACCTCCAGCTGCTGTCTGACTGAAATTTGGCCTTCAGAGATGATGTTACGTGGCCCTCTTTCGTGGCGGTTTTACCGACAAAGGAGAGCAGATCTGAGATGCTCTTTTACAATCTCGCTCTTCAGCTGTTGCTTGTTTTTCCTTCTCCTTCGAATTACACTTGACACTTGTGGAAGACCGGGTTCGCTATGGGCACACATTCCAGCCACAACATCCGGATTTGGCGAGCAAGGTCCTGCGGCTTTGACCTTGGGCCATTGCTGGCTGCTGTGGCATGCAATAGAGTGTAGACCAGAAACAATTGAGGGATCTACTCAAACGAACTGACTCAGACAAAGGCCGTATTACCAGACGAAATACACGGAAAACAAGAAACTGCTTTACAAAACAAACTGGCGCCCTTCCCCAGATTCGTAGTCCTTCCCCTCCACCCCTCTTCTCTTTCGGTTCTCCTTACGCCTTGGTCTTCTTCTTCCCCCTTGTCTTCTTGGTCGTAGCAGTTGGCGCCGCGGCCTCCTCTGTCTCAGCTGCCTTGTCGCTCGCTTCCGTCTCGGCATTGGCCTTGGGCTGTTCTGCTTTCGCGGTAGCCCCAGCACCCGAGACCGCTTCCTCGTGGGCAGGCGACGACGGCGCTGGCGCTGACGCTGGCGCTGACGCTGGCCCCCCTTCCAGGGCCTTTGCCTTGTGCCCGCTGCCGGCTTTGTGCTCCATGGCGGCCTGGACGGGCTTGAGCGACGGCGGCTCGTAGGCATAGCCGAGGCGCTGCTGCAGCCGGGCGGCGCGGGCAGCGCGGCGCTTGGCCTCGTGGCCGATCTTGCGGTCCCAGTCGGCGGCTGCCTTGGGCTGGGCCAGCTGGCGCCCGGCCAGGCGGTTCCAGGGCACGGCCTTGAAGCGGCGGTTGGCGCCCTTGAAGAGGCCGGCCGGGATGCGGTCGGGCGGCACCACGGAGCAGCGCAGCAGATGGCCAAACAGCAGGTAGTTGTCCATCGTCTGCGCAACAATGGCCGCCACCTCGCGCTCCGCAAACTCAATAAACGCATAGTGCTTGCTGGCGCCCGTGCGCCGGTTGCGCGACAGCCGCAGCCGCCGGATGTCGCCAAACTGCGAAAAGTAGCTGTGCATCTCGTGCTCGAAAAACCCGTGCGGGATTCGCCCAATGTACACCACGCCGCCCGTCACCGCATCGCCGTCACTGCCCCAGTCCTTGTTGGCCTCCTTGGCCTCTTTGGCCTTTTTCGTCTTCTTGGCCACTTTGTCTTTGGTTTCTTTGGCCTCTTTGGCCTCTTTGGCCTCTTTGGCCTCTTTGGCCTCTTTGGCCTCTTTGGCCTCTTTGGCCTCTTTGGCCTCTATGGCCTCTTCGTCTTTGGACTTTGCCGTCGGAACATCCTCGTTTGCCGTCTTTGTCTTTTTCCGCGCTGCCGCCGCTGCTGCCGCTGCCGCCGCCGCTGCCGCCGCCGCCGCTACCGGCACCTTGCCCACGTCCTGCCCCGGCTGGAACAGCAAAGCACCGCCTGACCCGCTCTCGTCCTCGTCGCTCTCTCCGCCGCTGTCCAGGTCGGCCACCAGCGCTTTTGTTGTCGCGTCAACGTCGCTCTGGCCGTCCTCGTCGCTCTGGCCAGCCGTCGGCTCCGGCTGTGCCTGCGGCTGCTGCTTCTTGCTTAATTTCGCCGTTCTCTTTGCTGCAGGTGCCTCCTCCCCTGCCACTGCCTCTGTCCCCTCCTTTTCCGTCTTTGCCGTCTTTGCCGTCTTTCCCGTCTTCGTCTTCGTCTTGGTCTTCTTGGTCTTCTCAGCCACCTCCTCCGCTGCCGGCAGGTCTACCGCTTTCCGCTTCTTCACCGACGCTGGCGAGGCATCCTCCGCTGCTGTAACCACATAAACGTCAGTCAAACAGTCAAAGGAAAAGAAAATAGATTTCAGAAGCCGCTGGCTCAAAAAAAAGAGAAAAAAACATCTACCTTTCCGCTTCACTGTCTGCTCCGCCGCTTTGGTGGCCTTCGTCGCGGCTGGGGCAGCCGTGGCAGCCGCTTTAGCCTTGTCGGCTTTTGAGCGCGAAGTCGCCATTAGATCCAGGAAATTGAGTATAATATTCGCTCTGGTGTTTGAGCTTTCATCAATCAAAGTCGCATCAACTGGACTCTTCTACTTGGACATCAATCGATGCTTTTTGAGCCTAAGAAAAAAAAAAAAAAAAACTCCCACTAAAACTATTTTTTTCTGCCGTAAAATAAAGGCGGTGAGTTTCTACCACAGCCCATTAGAGCTTTTAGCCCGATATGTCCATACTCTGTACTCAGTACTCGTATTGATACATACTTAACGGGTGCTCCGTACTCGTACATTGTATTACGTCGTAAGCATCTCTGCCGCAAGAATGCTTCGGCATCACCTACCCCTTTCCCTCAAGTCACACCCAGAAACAAAAAAAAAAAAAAAACCTATTGTTTGGAATGCTTTCATCGATTTTCCTGTGGTATGTGGCTTTCATATAAAGCTTCATGGTCTGATTATGTCCGTTTTTTCCAACTCCCCTTAAATACCGCCAATTTTTCGTATTGCTCTCACTCTAAATCAACCCAGCAACGAGAGCCTTTCAAATGCGGCAATCGTTGGCTGGGTCTCTTTCGCCGATTGTTCTCCATTCGCGCCCCCGTTGCCGTCTACGCCGCCTGCAGTGCCGACGATATCAGCAGGCCCGCTTTGGCTGGCTCCATGATCGGGGTCGTTCCACACCTCGCCAATGGCTGCCTGGCAGGCTTCGACCAGCTCGACCATCAGACTCTCGATCGCACGAGCTCGCTCGACCATCTTCCTCCGCGTGAGGCCCACAACAAGGCGGGCCACTTCTGGCCTCGCCCGCTCAACGCGTTCCACCAGGCGGCGCACGCTGTTGACCAGGTATTCTTGTTCGTACACGGTCCCCTTGCGGCCCCGCGCACGCTTCTTCTCCTCTCGCTTTTTGCGGTTGCGGTGGATCTGCGTCGTGCGGCTTCCGCCCGTCTCGCCCGTCTTTCCGGTCGCTGCCGTTCCGCTGCTGTAGCGCGTGAACAGGCTGGCACTGGTGCTGATGCGCGAACTGGCCGCCACCGACACGTCGTCCGGCACGTCTTCGCCGCCCAGCCGCTCGCCTTCGTAGAACCCGAGCGGGTCTTCAATCGCCTTTCTCCGCAGCTCGAGAATCCGTGGAACCTGCGCCTTGAGCTGCGACCGACAGTCGGCCAGCAGCTCCGTCGACGACGACAGCGCCTCAGCCAGTCCCGGATCCACAGCAGCTTCCAACAGATCCGCCCGCCCGTGCCGCACCACCAGTCGCATTGCTTCTGCAAATTCATACCCCTTGCACAGATATCGGACCGCCGATTCCACAGAGCCTAGGTAGTCCAGCTGCAGCGTTGCGGCGGCTGTGAAGTCCTTGGCTTCGTAAAGTGCGTCTGACAGTATCGTTGCCAGCTCCTTTAAGACATCCTCCGACGGAGCCGGGACTTGGCTCTCGGCCGCATACAAGCATTCGCGCCAGCAAGACACGCCGGCGGACTGGTAGCAGCCCGTAGCTTTTGCAAAATGCCCCAGCGACTCGTAGGCGAGGCCGGCTTCTCGGAACTTGCTCTCGGACTCCAGGTAGCCCGCGTACGCATTGGTAATGCCGCGCAGCCGCTCCTTGTCATATCTGTACAATTTGAGAGCAGTTTTGTACAGGACGTGTTTCTTGGTGTATTCCACCACGTCGGCAAAGTTGCCCATTTCCACAAGGTGGCCAAGCGCCTTTTCGTAGCGACCCAGCTGGTCGTCAATGGCATACCGCCGGTAGAGCTCAGGCATGTCGTAGAACTTTTGCACAAAGGGCACATACTCCCGAGGATCCCGCTGCGCCTGCTGCGCCACCAGCATTGTGAGCTCTAGGTTGTACAGCCCAAGGGCATGGTCGAATAGCCTGTTGGCGTCTGCAAGGAAGCAGATGTGCTCCACCGCACGCTCGGCAGCCTTTGCATCCTCTTTCATCAGTTGGACAACAACACGCAGGCCGTCGTCAAAAGCAGGTGGCAATTTGCACACATGTGCTGTGATTATGTTTTGCTGGTTGGTCTTTGTGCGCGAAGCCAGGCCGGCAAGAACGGCGTCGCATATTGAATTGACTTTTGGCACAGCCGCTTTTCTTGGAGGCATGGCTTGTCTCTCCAGGACTTGGGAATAAAATCCATGCACGTGCTCCTCCTTGGAGGCTTGCACAGGCTTTGTGTCCTTGTACATGGTCTCCGTGACGTCCTCCTCTCTGAGCAAAAAAACGTTAGCATATATTTTCATACTTTTTTTGTCGCGGCAATAGCATGACGACACTTCTGGGAAAAAAAAAAAAAAAAAAAAAAAAAAAAAAAGCAGGACAAATCATACTTGAGTGACGAAAGAAACAGGTCAATGGATGCAACATCTTCAAGTTGGCTCAAGAAAAGACCAATGCTGGACAGAAACTGGTCTCTCTTGTAGTCGCACAGGATGTTCATATCCACACGCTGAGTTCGGCAGACTGCAAAGGCGCTTTTATAATTGAAATTGTCGATGAGTTTTCGGATGCCAGCAACCACCATTGCCCTAGGGAAAATGGTCTCTAGGTTACCGCGAGGCATCTGAAGCACCACGCTCATTTTTTCCGGAATAGCTGTCACAAGACGGCCACCTCTCTCAATGCTTCGGCAGCGCTCATCAGCCTCGGGGTTGTCCGGCGGAACTTCCATGTCTTGTGCTTCCGCTAAGTGAACAAACTTGAGAAGGTGGCCCGTCGTCGTTAGGATAATGTGGTCTGGCGTGACAAGAAAGGAGGTGCAGCCTTTAGTCAGGAGCCGGTCGTTCGCATACAGGCTCCCGTTTCTCGTCAAGCCTACGGCCAAGCGCACGTTATCCTGGCCTAGTTCCACAACCTCTACCCAAGGCAACAACGAAGTTGGGAGACGGATATCAAGAGGGCAGAGCATCGCTGTTTGGTGGTTTACTTGAGTGAGGGTCCCTGAGTCGTCCTGGATGTAGAGGCTATCGGATTGGCCTGATGTAACCAGAATTGAGCCACGCTGAACTCCAATATGGCTGGCTAGAGATAACTTGTCCAGATCAGGAGAAACTTCAAAAATCTCAGTGCACAGCTCGCCGTTCTTCCGGCCTAGAACTGCAACAGTGCTGGCTTGCCCCTCTTGCTGAAAGAAGGCTATCTGGATCGGAAGGAAATCCTGAAGGGTTTCTACCGAGGAAAACGACGTAGAGTTCACTAGCTTGGGCTGCTGTGGGCGCGTGCTGCCGGGTGCAGGCCACGAAAGGGAGAAGATATCAATGCCGGTTGAGTGCAACACAGCCAAAGCGTCGACTTTTGGCGCAAACGCGGCGTCGACAGCGCTGGATGCAAGTGCAACATCGAAGAGACTCATAGGAGGCGGGACGTTTGCTAGCCGGAAAGGGGTAAATTTGATCGTGTTCCCATCAACGACTGCCACTGCACCGTGGTCATTTGGAGGAGCCATAGATCCCCGTGTAGTGGTGAAGACATATTCCACACTGACGAGTCCGTCTGTCGAAGTTGCAAAACAAATTAGTAAGGGCCGCCAGGATTTTTTTTCAAGATTGGCCGCCTGGACCAAGAATAGCGACAAAGACTAACCTGACGCAGCCGTGAGGAGATTCAAAGGCTTTTCGGGGTGCCATGCGGTGATCTGGCGCGGAGGCCGTGTGATCAGCTCTTGTTTCAAATACCAATGGTAGTTGCCCATGGTCCAAAGCTGCACCGCAGTGTCGTAGGTCACAGCAAGAACGGTCGAATCCGGGTTCCATGCCAGACTGAGAGGATTGGCAGCTACCCCATCGACCACGGGCGGGCGTAGGACGAACTGGCCGTGACGAAGGCCATTTCTCTCAAAGAAAACAATGTTGAATTGGCCATCGGTAGGCAGCCGCTGGATGGTGGCGAGCAAGTTCCCAGATGGCCTCCAGCTTAGGCCAAATTGCAAGCCATCGACGGGCTCGCTGGCGCTGTCCAGGACACCTTCACGGTTGTAGACGCGGACAACCCGGCGCCGTTTCAGGTGGTCGGAATCCGAGATTTTTTCCACGGAATTGACGGCCACATACTCGCCATCGCCACGCCAGCTAATGGTGACAGCCGTGCCATCATCGGCCGGGCTCAAGACGCCTTCGTCGACGGTCTCTGGGATGGTTGGATCACGCATGGCCCGGGCACCGCGGCCACGAAACTGCGTTTCCTTCTTGCCCCAGCCGACGGACACATGCCTTGATGCGGCCAGATCGGTGGGCGTCATGCGGGTCTCGCCAATGGTGTCAAAGCTGCGGCTCATGAGGAGCAATGTGCCAGCCGACGTGACCAGGGCCAGCACCTCTTCGTCATACGACCAACGAGCGGCAGCAATGCCGGGATCGACAGAGCCAACAATCTCGATGTGAGCAGGGCCGTGGCCAGTGGCCTCCTCGCGCGCCATGACAATGTCGCCGCCGGCCATGACAACGCATGCGGTTGCCAGGTCGCTGAAATAGTGGAGGTTCACAATGCGATCCACAGCAAGGTCCGGGTTTGGACTCAAAGCATCCCACGAAGCGACATCGCGACATGTTCTAAGCAAGGCGTCAGCCAAAATGCACAGCATGGATAGAAAAACAAAACGGTGAGGGGTGAGGCAATGTCTGAGCATGGGCTGTAGAGAATGCAAAAAAACATACAATGTCGACTGGTCAGCAATGCGGGCTAATCGCACTTTGGGCTCACTCTCAGAAGGCCCAAAAGCCACCACAATCTCATCGCGAGACGTATCCCAGCATGCAGCACTTGCATCAGCAGCTGCTGAGCACGCGTCGTAGCGAATGCTGCGAAGGTTCCTCATGATCGCAGCCAAACCCGCTGGATGTGGGGAGAAATTGTTTTTTTTTTTTTTTTTTGGTTTTTAAAATGGAAGGAAATAGAGTCAGCCCGACGACATAATAGAGGCCAATAGTATCAACAAAACAGCTTCTTGATTTACACGTTTGAAAAAAAAAAACCGTTTCGGCCTACGTCCTTAGAAGGAGCGACTGTGTGATGTGTGAAACCATAAAAAGATACGAGTAGTTTTTTATCAGATAAGGTGGTAAGGCTAGGCAGGAAAAGACAGCAAACGTTCGAAATTCACACTATGTCCTTAGGCCTAGCTAGTATGATCGTGCACAGTCTCTTGAAAATTAGGCACAGTCCTTGAACAGGTGACTAATTTATAGAGCCAGCCAGACATTAAAAAAAAAATTAAATCCTCGTCACTCGGAGCTTTGAAGCAGAGCAGTTACGCCAGAGACCTTTTGCTTTGAGAGGCTTCTTAGAAGTAGAGACGTCTAAGAAATCGAGAACAGGGGTTCAGACTGAAAAAACAGCCCTCGTATTCGTGGCATCAGCACATCTTTTGACTCTGGCTCCTTTTGAAGGCAGAAAATTTTGCCCGCTGCGGGATTGTGGTGAGAGCTTGACGAACTTGGCAGGTGTGGTTGGCCATTAGCGTACAGGACACAACGTATTACAAAGTACTTTTGCACCAATGACCACTGTGCATCTTTGCCATTAGCTGGAGCTAGAAGCAATGGCTGGAATTTGCCCCAACAAAAACATCCCTGCTTTGGTTGAACCCCCCCCTCACGTCTGATGGCATATCTCGCCTGCACTCGTTCGTCTCTTCTTTCTATGCTCTTCCTCTAGAGTGGAAAAGCGAAATAGCAAAGCAATCAGAACGGTAGGCAAAAGAGCTGTCGATGAGGAAGGCTTTCTGCTAGGTCTACGAGTATTCTCTTCTCACATTTCGAAGCTTGCAGACAGTATCCCATATTTCAAAACAAAAAAAAGGTTTTCGGTGTTTTGGTTGCGTCACCACGAAACTACGGCAGAGGTGCAACCGCGATTGTCAACTTTACGATGGACGACTCCTCGTATATCGGCCAACAGCGGCAGACGCGCCGCAAAACGCGCTCGGCAGCGAATCTTCCCTATCTATCGCTCGCGCCTCTGACTTCGCGTCTGCCCTTGGGCGACGACTACGACGAAGCGGTAGCCCGCAGCCTACAGCAGCACGACAGCTACAATGCGAACCCGCGTACGCCGTCCTATCTGTACGGCAAATCTGCGCCCACGACACCGCGCCTCCTGTCCAGGTCGCCGCCCGCGCCAAACACCTCCGACCGAGCGGCCCGGCCAGCTGCCACGAACAACAACGGCGGCGGCAGCGGCGGCGGCACTCTGCCCAAAAGCCGGTCGACTACGTACTTGACGGCAGGACGCCGCAGTGGCACGGCATCGCCGGCCAGCGGTGCGCGGACCCCCCGCCACTACGGCCAACACGCCCGGCGGCGCCGAGCGGACGACGGCCACGACGCCGGCGGTGCCGGCGACAGCCATTGGCTCCTGCGGGCGGGGGCTCTCATGGCGAACGAGACCCGCGAGTCCAAGGGCCAGAGCTGGTTGGCGACGCGGGCCAGCTCGACCAGCCTGACGGCGTTGCAGGACGACATTGACGAAGAGAGCCACCGCCCACAAGCCCACCACAGAAGCCCCAGCAACAGCCGCAATGCCAGCCGCAATGCCAGCCGCAATGCCAGTCGGCGGGGCAGCAGCGACCTTTTCCTCACCAGCTCGCCTCAGGAGCAGCTGGGCAGCTGCGCAGGCAGCCGCTATGGCAGCAGGGCGCAGAGCCGCGTGAATAGCCACGTGCAGCTCCTCGCGCCGCTCACGCAGCTGGAGCGGCGCCAGGCCTTGGACGAAGCCCGCTTCGCCGTGCCCGGCGGCGGCGGCGGTAGTGATGGGGGCGGCGGCTATTTTGACCTGGTCTTGCCGGGCGACGGCGGCGACGGCCGTATCCACCACGACTACGACAATGATTATGACGACGACGGTCTCGCCGGGCCCGACTTTGTCAGTCTGGACCAGCGCCTCGAAGCATTGGAGCAGGACACAAGCGTTGAAGACGAGGACCATGTTCGGCGGCTGGTGAAGCACGAGAAGGCTGGCGGCTTGATGGGGTCGTGGCTGGGCAGCGTTTTCGGCTGGTCCCTGTTTTCGGTGCAGGAGAACGACGAAGAAGACGAGGACGAGGACGATGACGAAGATGGCAGCAGCAGCGGTAGCGGCGGCAGCAGCAGCAGCGACGTCAGCAGCGACGAGGCCGAGGACGAGAACGAGGTCGAAGACGAGGAAGAAGACAGAACGGGGGAAGAAGGGGTTGGTCAAGGTTCTGCTGCAGATCCGAAAGGCGGCGGCGGCGGCGGAAGCGACGCTGCCCAGCAGGCCACGCCACGACAGCGGCCAAAACCCTCGCGTCGAAATCGGGGGCGTGGCCTGGGCCGCCGAGCGTCCAGGGCGCGCACTCGTCGTTTCGAGGGCGACTCAAATGTAGCCGAGGACAGCCTGCCGCCTCCGCCGCCGTCCGACCAGGGAACTTGGCAGGATGCTGCATGGTTGCTGAACGTGGCCTCCAAGGTGATCTTGTAATGGCATGGGTATTATTTAATACTGGCCAAGGCAATGCAAAAATAGGGTACCTTGGCTGACGCGTAAACGTCGGGTCTGTTTTATTATTTTACGAAACAACAGCCAGTGGCTCGATTTGGCAGGCATGAAAGGGCAGAATCTTTGGATTTTTTTTTGTCTTTCTCTCTCTCCTAAATATTTATTCCCTTCTCTTTTAGTGGCTTGCGTGATAACTCTATTTTCGGCTGCTTGTGTTTCTTTTCCCCCGCTCACGCCCCCTCTCTTAATTTTTAGTCGGCCTCTTCTTGGACCGTCGGGAGCTTTGTCTCCTCTGGGGTCCTAGCCTTTCCGGACGTTTTCCTCCTGTACGGGGTTCTGACCGTCCGGGGCTTTGTCTCCTCTGGTGTCCTAGCTTTTCTGGATCTTTTCTTCCTGTCCGGGGTTCTGACCCGTCCCGAGCATCGTCTCCTTTCCAAGATGCTCATATTTTCAGACCTTCGCCTCCGGTTCAGGGTTTGGCTGTCCCGGCCCTTGCCTCCTTTCCAGAATTCTGACCATTCTAGACCTTTGTCTCTCTTCCAGGGTTCTTACCGTCCGGACCTTTGTCTCCTTTCCAAATCCCACCACTTTCGGACCTTCACCTCCTTTCCAGTTTTGGCATTTCAAGCTGTGCCTCGATTTTTGATTTTTGATTTTTGATTTTGATTTTTGATTTTTTGTTTGTTTTATTATCCGTCACCCCGCTCCTTGGGTACAAAGTCTGGCTCACTAGACAAGGCATGGCTCTCAAAGCTCGCACAGAACCCAAACTCGCCTACGGTCGTCTTCGTTCTGCGTGAGGCTACCTACTGCCTTCCTTTTCTTTCGGCTTCTTCTGGTCGCCAGAGCGTGTCGACGTTTGAGGAACATTGTACGACTTCAATTATGACGTCGCTCTTCTCTTGCCCTCTAACCCTGTCGAGTGTTTCTCCGAGGGAAAAAGAGGAGGGCAAAAAGGTCTGCATTGTATTCTCCACGTGACATCTGCGGCTGGCTTTTGATTTTTTTTTTCGGTGCGTTGTATCCATTTTACCTTTCGGTGGCCAGCTAGGCCAAATGAAGACGATGGGCAGGTGAGAGAGGAGAACGGCGAACTCGTTATTGGGCGAAGTTGCCGGCATGTGCTCCGTATGGTGGGGGAGGTGCGGAAGGGTAGTATGGATATCCATAGTATTATGTGGCGTTTTCTTATGGATGCTGTCTGAGCATAGCACAGCCGTGGGGAGTACAAGAAAAACGGGGAAAAGAAGTGGGACGAGAACAGCATCTTTTACGGGAGCAATATTACGAGGTATCTTTCAAGTCAACTTTTCAGTCAAAAGCACACAAAACTGGGACCTATAGAGAGAAAACAGAGACTTTTGAGTCATTGTGCTTCAAAGAACCCAACCCCCAAAAAGTAAGACGAAGATGATCACGGTTAAGAGCGGAGCAATTCGCAGTAAGCTGATTGTCACGGCACACGTTGAGGTTAGGCTCCCCCTTTCTCTGGATTGGCTGCGGATGCCTATCGACTTTGATAGGTCCGGCCAAGCCGCCGCCGCCGCCGCCCACATTGTCCAGATGTGCAATGTATCACGGCAAGAAAAAGACAGCAACTAAGCAACAAAAAAAACATAAAATCTCTCAAAAGCAGGTTTTAGGGCAGGAGCTTGAGTCTGCAGTCGAAAGAAAATAGAAAACAAAGGACATGAAAATGAGAGAGACAAATAAGAATCGTGTGAGCCATAAAAAAGGCCAATGGGAAGACCATGAAGAAAAATCAGAAGAAAGTAAAAGAAAAAGAGAGAAATGAAGCTCGGTGTACGAGTACGATGTATCCATACATGTCGAACGGAGAAACCGAGCAAGATTGGGCCCCAGTGAGGAGACTTCTCAATCGGTGTGATTCTCAATACTCGTATGGAATACAGACACTTTAAGCCATTTGTGTCAATGAAGACGCAGTCTTTGAACCGCCTCCTCCTCTGTAAGTATCGACACTCTCGGCCGGCAGTACGAGTAGGGTCACATACATCATACTCGTAGACTTCTTTCGTACAAAGTAGCAAAGTATAAAAATCCTCAACTTTCACAAATACCTTGGATTCAACTCACCGCCCTTCACAAGTTGGCAACAAGGTTTCACATGAAATTTAAACAGCCAGGAAGAAGAGAAGAAGGGGCGGGGGGGTAACAGGTTCCCAGGTTCACAGGTGCCGTATCCGTATTCCGCAAAACTCCGTGTGGCTGTGGCTGTTCTCTTTTCCTTGGCCATCTTTTCTACGAAGTATGGATATAAGTCGTACTTGTACGGGGACTCCAATGTGTCCCCTCACCCCAGCCCACATTAGCGTTGTCTTCCTCCAGTTTCCTTGTACGTCACACATCGCAACTCCGGTGTACGACGTATTCATACTCGTAATGAGAACGGGTAAGACTGGGGTTGTAAGAAAGGAAGTGCCAAATGCGAAGCAATGGCTGTCTGGTTTTCTAACGTTTGGGTGCGCAATGTGCGACTGGCACTGTGCGAGTATGAATATGGATATGCTATGGTTATCAGAGGCGTTTCTGTTTGTGTCGTATCGTCTTGTTTCCTCCTTTCGCTTTCGGGCTTTTTCTTTGCGTACGGAGTCCTCGCGGTAATAATTCCTACTCCAGAATCCACCTGGCACGTCCCTTAGATGGACATGCCGATCTTATGACAGGGGTCGCCCAAGCCCGAGAACCAAAGAATCGGCACAAGACAACCCTTCAAGCGCATTTTATTTTTATTTTTTTTCACATTCGTACTGACTGCCTTCTAGTTCACTGGCGACTCGGTAAGATCCTTTACGGAGTATGGAATAATACGTCGTAGAGACCCATGGAAAGTCGCAGATCGGTAGTTGTCTTTGATTGGCGGCAACCCAACGACCACTGGTTTGTGGCTTTCCCTTTTTTTTTCGCGCTGCCGCTTCGGTGGAAACACTAAAAGACAACGCTCAGACGGTACGCAGGGTAGGGCAGCTATGACGTCGGAGGGGTAATAATTTTTGGTTTATGCAGTGAGGCCCCGCTTTGCTGGAATAGGAGTACAAGTACAAACGGTGTGCGTCGCGATTTCGACACAAGAAAGCAGAGATCAAGCAAGCCAGGCGAGAACCTGTGTGTGTGACCTGCGTGGCCTCTGCACTCGAGGCAAACTTTAGTCCTTCTATAACAGCTACCGCACGAAAAGACTGGGACTTTGCAGTAATTCTCGTAGAGGTTGTCGGTGCTAGCAGCTTTGAATAAACAAAAAAAAAACCCCCGAAAAAAGAAGAAAACTCACTAGAGACAGCCGAAAAGCATCAAGAAGGCGCGCTACAGGTTTAATACTCTGAATCCCCCCTCTTCTGTTAACCTCTCACGAAAGGTGTAAAAACGAAGGCTCCTTGCCGCACTCGTTTGCCAGAGCCCAATGTCTCCATACTCGTTCTCATACGACGTCTTCGTTACCGTCTTTGTTTGTTGGGCTGTCAGGTTCGTAGAGCATGTGGAATCGTGATGCATTGCTTTGTTATTACTTCATTGGCTTCTGGCGGGATGTCAAAACATTTCTCCCAGTCGGCCGTACTCCGTAGATGTCTGAGGTAGGGGGATATCGGGTCTTGGATGGCACCCAGGAAGGAACCCTAATCAGTCCAGGTCAAGATCAACGCCAAGTCGGTTTCGGCGTCCACCATCCACGTTTTGCCGACGGAAACATCCTTCTGACAAAGCATTGGCATCGTCAACAACGTACGTTGTGTAGTACAATACTAGGGTGTGTGCATGCAGTGTAGATAGCTACCCATATAGTGGAAAATAAGGGCATAAAAGAAGAGAGAAAATGGGATGTACAGATGAGCGCTGCCTCCGTATTCGCTCGAGAGTACGGAGTAGTTCCCGTCTTAATTGGCTCTTCTGGGTAATTGCGGGTACCCCAGCTCACCCGTGTCGCTTCAACAAGCGGAACCGATACGGCCAGGGGATTGAATATTTAGAGAGGAGTGGAAAAGAAAACCGACAATATTGGGTGAATATTGGGGTGAATAGAAAGGGAAAAAGAAGAAAGGAGAAGTGGGATGGAACACCAGTGGCGCCTGAAGAAGAGAGAAATTCTCTTTCGATTCTTCGTTTTTCTTTGATCTGAGATCTTGTGCCCCCTCCCCCCCCTCCTTCCTTCCTTCAAGGGGGGGTTCTTTCATTTTTTTTTTTTTTTGGTTCCCGTGATATCATGTGTTTTTATTGAGGAAGGAACAAACGGAAAACTGCCGAAACGGATGTCGTGACTGTGTTAAATGAGAGCAGCACCATTCGCAGTTGCTGTCTTCAAAAACACACGTTCTCCTGCTACGTACCCGTAATACATTGTAATCTTTTGATTTGCCGCTTTTTGGCTCTTTTTTTTCCCCTTTCATTTGGTTCCTTCGTCGTTCTAAAGCGCTCTTTGGGGGCCAGTCATACCAGGAGCACAACGGAGTATGGGTACAAGTCTTGCGCTATAATATTTCGTCGTCAACGTGTTGTCCAAGTAGCGCGGAGGAATGTACGAGTACGGAGCGCTAGTGGGCAATAGCTCTCAGCTTACCGGTTGCAGGGAGGGGCTTTTGGGGTAGACATCCCTGCCTGTCCCACACACATTGCGTCATTGGACATGACCTTAAGAATTCTTTGCAATGTTCTATTGGCAGCACTATCGACATCGTCTAATAAACAGCAGTACTCCGTACTACGGCTGATTTCTTCCGGTGCCATTACTTTTATGTGCTGGCTTCACGGGCGTTTGACTTCGTTTGGCGGGTCTGGCCGCCGATGATCCAAAGTCGTACGAGTATCCATACCATAGAAAAAAGTGATAAAACCCGCCACAGAGGACATTCCCTCTTCACGGATTTAAAGGTCGTTAGAACGTCAATGCTTGATTTAAAAGCTAATAATACATTAATGCTGCTACATGGGGGAAGGTTCCAGAGCCATAGCCCTGCTCGTTTCCGTCCATTATCGTATGCTCTTTACCTTTTGCAATCCTCGCACACCGCATTTTGTGCGGCCAACTTCGCTCAAAGTAATGTATGGAATATGGATACGATGTACGATGTATCCATATTATTTCGTACTGCCACCAACACGGATGACCGGCTCCGGTCACTTGTCCCACCAGCTTGTCTGGAAATGTGAAAGTGT
Organism: Raffaelea deltoideospora; assembly: GCA_019925385.1. Taxonomy (NCBI): domain Eukaryota; kingdom Fungi; phylum Ascomycota; class Sordariomycetes; order Ophiostomatales; family Ophiostomataceae; genus Raffaelea; species Raffaelea deltoideospora. The sequence goes on along the minus strand of JADHKP010000056.1, from coordinate 4,549 downwards.
GGGATGGGAAATGAAAGGCCCAGGGCCCTGGAAATTACGCTCACAAGTAATCCATACTTCACCAAGTCGAGCTTGAGATGAAGCAGAATCATGACACGCCAGAGACGAGAGAAGGGCGGCTGAAACGCCAAAATAGGGGACCAGTTAGGGCTGACAGGTCGTTGCACATCAAAACATCAAAACAGCAGCATCAGATACAGGCGGCAGACGGACAGAAAACCCAGTTCGTACAGAGGTCGTCTGAACAAGCTCACAGCCTCTTCTTGATGCTCAGAAGGGAAAGTAGAAGTTGACACAACAAAGACGACAAACTTCAAGCTGTTCCAAAGGGAGAAAAGAACATTTTGGCCGTCCCGTCAGCTATACCCACCCGTAAGAAGCACAGCACCCTTGTTCGTATGCCAGACTATCCATACATTCGACGCATGGGATACATGAACTGGTTCTTGGGCAAAGATGGCCACCAACTCGCACTACAACTCTGGGTAATAATACAGAAAAATTGGCTCAATTACCACACTGTGTTGTATTGGACTGGCTAATGCTTCGTAGAATCGCTCCATAAAAACCTCACTAGCGACATTGAGCTTGACAATCGCGGTACCACTTGCCAGAAGGGAAGAAAAGGGAGGGGCTGCATTAGGAGCAGTGGGCCATTGTGGAGAGGCCTGGGAGGAGAACGGGGGTCCCAAATTTGGCCGACTGCTCGTGGTGGCACTCCAGTGCTTTAACGAGTATGGGAAAAGTAGGCAAGAAACAACAACTTCCGCTGTTGGCCGTTGTTTCCCAAACAAGTCAAGAATTAAAAACGACAAAGCTCGCTTTTTTAAAAAGGAAAAAACCGCCAGACCTTCGAAAAAACCCTAGCTATCCTTTAGTTTGACAAACTGCCAAACATTTTCTCTCGCCCCTCCTTTATCTCTTTTTTTTTTGCACACAAAATATTCTGTGTTCGTTGGCAGGTTGTGCCTATTTTTTTATTTTTATTTTTTTTTTTTTATCCCACCTAGCTCTTTCTCGCCCCCTTCTCTTTGCAAGTATTATTGCTCGTAGTTTTTTCGTGTGCTTTGCGTGCTTGTCTGAGCCTTGCACCTCAAGTTCCCGGCAGCCACACCCCAGCCCAGTCCAGAACCGGAAAACAGGAGACCCTGACTAGCAAGGTCGCCGAAACAGGACCCGAGAAGCATTCAGGTTTGGGAACGGTATTTCCATCCCATTAGGTGCCTTTGTAAGGCAGGATCGACCAAAGACGTGACTGACTACGAGTACAAACGGGGAAAGAGGCTCCCTTGGCAGGCGCCACGGAAACCATAAACCACCCCAGCGACCCCAAACTACCTCCTACCTGTGATGTTTTGCTGTCCTTAACTCTTCAAACATTCTTCTGCCGATCTTTCTAAAAAAGGTTTCTTTTTTCATTCACACACCTTTTTTTTCACGATTTTTGGTCCATCTCTCACAACATCTTCGCAAACTAAACTTTCGCAACTTTGCAACAACCAGTCGCATCCTCAACCCTTACGCCCCCCGCCTCCTTGCCAACGACGATTGTCATTTTCCTCTCGCTCCGTTTTCGCATCAAGGACCAGTTGAATGCACAAGCATCTTCCGGTACGTTTCTTGGTTTCTAGACTTGTAGCTTGTCGTTTTCTTCTTGGCTGGGGCCCACAGACTTTGATCCCAGTTCCGTCCGAGCACCACGTCTTGCTTCGTTGTCTGCTTTGTCTGCTTTCGTTGCACCCTTTTCCCCTTCAACCGCTTGGCCTCGCATCTTTCTCTAGATGCTTTGGGCCACAGTTTATCTTGTTCCACCTTGGGCCCTCGAATGACGTAAGAGGAAAGCAACTTCTTCTTGCATTCGAGAATCATAAGGTGCTCAGGTTCTATAAGATGAATGATGAAAAAGGCTGTTAGAGCCTCAAAAGTTTGCAAACGCCATTCCCAAGCCTTCGATCTTGCAGCTGCTACCCCAAGGATAGTCTCGGGCTTTGATTTTGATTCTTCTTCGATCCTGCTTCTCCAGACAAGTCGGAACGGGCGCTTGCAAGTGGAGCCTCCCATGCGTTGAGCCCCAGAAAAGATGCCAACCTCTGCCCATACCGGATTGACTGCTGGGCCCTTCACCATTCATCTGTCTTAAATGCAAAGCTTTTCCCGAAAGTGGATTGTTGTGCTGAAGCTTGCTATGTCCAGTTCGTTTCTTCCAGCCGTTGCTAACCACTTATCGTATGCTGTAGAACAGACAGTGCCGGACAGGACAAAGCATACTTCTTGAACATCATGGGTTTCGACCTTGGTGACCAAGTCGACAAAGATGCCTTCGAGCAGATTTTGGAGCTAGACGAGAGTGAACAGAACCGGGAGTTTAGCAAACAGCTAGTGTTTGACTACTTCAAGCAGGCAAAAGAAACATTTGCAGACATGGACAAGACACTGTAAGCTACTGGCAGTATGCAATCTTCTGTTCATTTGTCCTGCTTGCTTTGCTCTGTTCTTCTAACTCCAAGTCAAGTGCCGACAGGGATCTTAACAAGCTTTCTGATCTTGGGCACTTTCTGAAGGGTTCGTCTGCCGCTCTGGGCTTTTCCAAGATTAGAGACCACTGTCAAGTCATCCAGCAGTACGGCAAGAAAACGAACATGGACGGCGGAGCGGAGCCAGACGAAGAGGTGTGCCTGAAGCGCATAACAGACTCCCTCGCAGGCGCGAAGTCAAGCATGGCCATTGTCGAGGAGAAGATGAACGAGTTTTTTGGGACGTCATAAAAAGCGAGCTCCTCTGCTTTTACGCCGTGGCCCCCGCGTTTAGCCAAGTGGTCTCGGCTGTTTTCTTTTTTTTTCTTCCTTTCCCCTTATTCCCCGTTCCGACGTCTCGCCGACGACTCAAATCACGTTTTGTGGAAAGCAATGCACCAGCGCGGACGGCTTTGGTGTGTTTTTTTGCTATCAACATGCAAAGGCCCACAATGACTCTACCTTCCTTCACAGACAGGGCGCTGTTCAGGTTCCAGTTCTAGCATTTTCTTGATCTGTGACTGGTCTTTTTTCGCGATTGTATGTCGCTAGCGAATTGCGGTCTCTCTTTTCTCATTCTCTTTTTATTTTAATTCCATCTGCTCTTATAAGCTTCTGTCGCACAAACCTTCAATACTACTTTCCCAACTCGGGGGTTTTCAGCAATTTCCTCGAAACCGAGGAGAAATCAAACGAAAGGAGAGATCAAGGGAGAAAAGGGGATAACCGAAGACGGGCAGGAGTCACGCCGTCTTTTGGGACGGCGTGGGGGAAGACAAGGCGAGCCGCGGCATACTTTTAAGATGGATAATACCATGCAAATTTTACTTGCTTCTCACGGGCATACGAGGACACATTGTTTTTCTCGCCTTGCGGACATTCATCAATGTGCTCAAGCTAAGCGATGCCTTTGAATATTTTCTAGGTTGGCTGTTCGCCGAGTAATTAGATCTCAATATAGCACTTTTGGTCTTCCGCGATGAAAGGACCTCAAGTCAACAACCCTTTGTGAGAAATGTCTGGCAGAGCTCGGGTCATGATGTATTAGCTACCACGCGGAGGAGCAACACAAGTGAATACACTTTAGAAACACCTGAAAGCCCCCAAAATGCTCAAATGCTTTTACTTGTAAAGCTACTGAAGCTTGCAAGAGCTCTACCCACAGCCAGAGGAGCAATATCAAAACACGGGGCTTTCACAAAATCCACCAGCCCTTTCTCTTTCCTGCTTGCTTTGTGCTTCTTTGCCTTATCGGTTGGTTTTGCTTTTCTCTACCCTTGTCTTTCTTGCTTTCCAGTCTCCTATCTTTTTTTTGTTTCCCTCTCCAACCCTGTTTGCATCATGTGTCATTTCATATTCAGCCTTTTACAATTTTTATATGCACCCCAAAATCAACAGATCTGAAATTAAAAAAAAAAAAAAAGACAGGATACCCAATTTCCTTGGCTCTATTTCCCATTACGTCTTCTTCCCAGATAGATAGGGCTACATGTCGATCGACTCGTTGAACCGCAACACGCCCTCGCTCTTCAGCACGCCATCAATGCCTTGGGGCAGTCGTGGAAACGGATCCTCCAATGGGCCAAACACCTGTGGCGGCTCGGCCGACTTGTCCACCACCAGCGCCAGGCCTTGCGACTTGATCGCGTCCACCAGCGCCGGCACCATGTCCTATAAAACGTTAGCAACAAACCACTATGATGGAAATGCGGCAAGTCAAGAGAACTAAAAGGATGAAAACGAAGAGGAAACGAGAAAGGAAAAAAAAAAAAAAAAAAAAAAAAAAAAAAAAAAAAAAAAAACAAAAATTAAAAAATATAAAAAAAAAAAAAACTAAAAAAAAAAACCCCCCCCCAAAAAAAAAAAAAAAAAAAAAAACCCATTGGTCCTCCTCTCTCTCCTTTACTTCATACCATAATCCTAATTTTCTTTTTTCTCTTTTGTCTCCTTGGGTCTTTTTTTTTATCGTTGTCTTTTCTTCTGTCTATTCGGTGTGTGGTCAACTTTCCCTCCAGCGGCGGCTACTCGCACACAAA